>JAMABB010000065.1:0-20404 GCA_023625095.1 Aspergillus sp. S2111Y
ACAGGACAATCTTCCAAAACCCTAATGGATCCGCACCGGGCAGTCACACTGCAACTGCCCGCCCCTTGTGGGTTAGAAATGCATGGAGTGCTATAACTGAAAAGTATGGAGTACTACCCCTGCTATAGGTGCTCTTAGCTAATCACAGTTAAACCCTAACTACTCCACAGCGGGTAGTTGTACTGTAACTGCCCGCTGCCTGTGGGATAGGGTTATTACAACCGGTTCTATAGTGTTAGGGGGGCTGGAGGGGGGGTGCAGGAGAGTACTGCGGAGTAGATACAGTTTGATATCTTGGCTAAAGTATAAATCAGCCGGCCTTATTTTCTTAGCAGCAGGCGCTAGTCCGAATCTAGCTAGATCACGTGACAGATATCCTGCTGTATCTCATGCCCAGGGCTAGGACTATTAATTAGTATCTATCTAGGAATATATACTCCTGTGGAGTCTCTATACTATTATAATCTATATAGCTCTGCAGTATCTTCTTAATATACCAGATAATATAGTCTGATATAATAATAGTAAGTAGGGTCTATATATTAATAATATATATTCTATATAATACTGTTACTACCCTGGATCCTACAGGAGATATATCTATATAGATAGATAGCTGGTTTATCTAAAATATCTTATTTAATTTATTTAATCTATTAATCCTGGTCTATCTTAATAGTAATATATTATTACTTGACTAATAGATCTGTTAATAATTCCTCTCCTAGTAGCTATTTACCACAGGGCCCCAGGTAGGTCTCGAACCCCAGGAACCCATGCTACTCCCGGCTGATCCTCTAGTACTACTACTGCTATATCTTAATATACCCAGGCGCCTCCTACAGGCCCCGTGCGTATACAGTCCCGGTAGTCCAGGATCTATAGCTAGCCTGCTTATTAAATATAGCTATAACCTTAGTCTTACTATAGTCTTGCTTAAAGCTGCTATACTTTAGGTATACACACAAGATTATAATAGCTATATATTAGTAGGATAGAATATTTAGCTTAGTTTATAAATAGGCCTTAGCTTCTTTCTATAAGATCTTTTATAGCTGCTCCAGGGCCTAGCTGCCTTCTCTAGCAGGCTAGAGAAATATAGACTTATAAAAGCCCCGGGTTAACTATTCTAGTATCTTATAGAAGAGAAGGACTAGCTATAGATAATAAACCAGCAACTTACTAACTAGCTAGGACAGGTACTAGTAAATAATCTTAGTTATATTACTAATTAAATATCTCTTATAATAGCTTGTCATGGTACTGACTAGGCTATACTTAATAAAGATATTATAGTGGCACCCCTACAGGGTATTCTAGTAGTAGAGGCCTAGTAGCTCCGTGGCTCGTGCTAGTTAATTCCCTGTAATATATACTAGGAGGAGCAGCTGTTATAGGAAGTAGTCTATCTAGTACAGGTACTGATCCACAGGACTCTTCTACTATAGAATCTTATTTATCCCGGCAGGCCTGCTAGATTAGATCTCTAGGAACTCCTCGCGCAGCCAGCCTAGCTCTAGAACATAGTCTAGTAACTAGTAGTTCTCCAGTATTAATAGGGCCTTGCGCGTGCAGGGATCCCGCAGAAAGTTCTATCCGCGGGTATTATTAGTAAGATTATCCTGTAGCTCGTACAGGACCAGCTGTAGAATAATCTCTTCCCAGATCTTCTTTTTATATAACAAGAACAGCCCCTCTAGCTCTGCCTAGGCACGTGTAACCTGGTCTATAATAAACCTACGGAACTCCTATATACTAAGCTACAGGTCCTTATAGCTCAGGGTCTGCTTATTATTATTCTAGTAGATATAGCCTAGGCTGGTAATACTATTCTAGATCTTTTTACTATAAGTCTACAGGCGGGTAATCTAGCTAAATAGAACCTGGATTCTATATAGTAGAAACCACTCGCGTATCTTATCCAGAGCATTAGCCAGGTAGTTAACCTGGCTAGTCTCTACTAGATAGATTATATATAGAGTAACCAGTATCTAGACTATCTTTACTAGCCTGAATAAGTAGCTGGTATAGTTATATAGATCCTGGAAGATCTACTACATAGGATTAACCCCAAGGATAGCAAGGAACCTAACTAGGGGACTCTTGAAGAAGTTCCTCTTTAGGTTATAGTCTAGGAACGTGATAGAGAGGTTTAAGCAAGTCTAGTCTAGCCAGGCCTGGAGAACTATTTCCTAGAGAGACCATAATAGCAGGGTATAATACTTAACTAGCAGGACCGGCAGTAGGGATAGTAATCAGGGTAATACTAGCAGGAAAGATATACAGACCTTAACCTGAGAGGCCAGGCAGGGGAGAGAGCCGGTTAGATTAGGTTTCTTCTTCTACAGGATTATCCGCGGGGGGCCCTGGGGTGGTAGGCCTGGTGTTATGGCTGCTAGGCTAGGGATAGAAGGTATTTTTAGATCTAGAACCAGAACCTATAGCTATCTACTATACTTCTCTATCTAATCCAGGGCCGCGAGCTAGGCGGTATTTAGCTGGTAGTACAGGCAGATAGCCTGCCCTGGCCGGGTACTATAGTACGTGAAGCAGACTAGCTACTACTAGACCTAGTAATACTACTGGTAGGTTACTAGCTAGAGATAGATCTGGATCAGCCAGTTTCATATACTAGGTCGGCGGAAGAAGGTATTAATCTAGACCTGGTTAAATTTATTAATCTAGCCCCCGCGGATGGCCTGGTACACATGGTTAATTAATTACTAGATATTAGCTATGAACTAGGCTAGTAATAGCTTAGTCCAGGAATCTAGCAGGTAGCTAAGTAAGGCTGCAGCTATTAGATCCTGCCCCTATAGATACTCCGGCCAGCGGGTTAGCTCTAGCTACAGGAAGGCCTTAGTAGGGTAGGGATCTATAACCAGGACCTATCTATCCTGGATTTTTATAGCAGCCTCTGCTGTCTACAGGGCCTGGTTAACATAGTCACGGATCTGCTCTGCTAGGGTCTTAGAGGTTTATAATAAGGCTAAGGTAACTAATCCTGGTTTATCTCCTAGCAGCAGGGGAGTACTAGCTACTTTAAAAAAGTAGCTTTCCTGTCTAAAGGTATAGAGCTGCTGGTAGCTAACTACCTAGTTTCCTAGGTATTTCCAGGCCCAGGCCTGCCGCTAGGCTATAGACTACCTGTCTCCCAGTATCCAGGATCTATCCTGCTCCTAGTACTTCCTAGTATAGTAACTCTAGATTTTCTTTAGATTCTGCATGATATACAGACAGTATAGATACTTATAGCCCTAGTAGACTAGTAGACCAGGCACAGGCAGGTCTCCTACTAAAGATTACAGGCAGGGCTTCTTAACTAGGTTAGTCTATGGCTACTAGAGTATTATAGCTAGAGTAGCCTTATACAGGGCTGGTATTACTATAGTAGCATAGGAACTATAATAGATATAGAAATAGATTATTAAGATCTATAAAGAGACTGTATACTAGTAGCAGGGCACAGTATAGATCCAGACCTGGTAGATTAGATTATAAAGAAAAAGATCTATAATTAATTTTTACTATTATTTATTTTAGAAGGGGGGGAAGAGAAATAAGAGAGAGAGAAATCTCTAGCTACTAAGCTAGTATTATATCTCTACTTATAGGAAGGGAATAGGATAAAAGAAAGGGAGATATCCTGTCCTATACACAACACTAACATATAGTATACTGGAGGGCTACCTACCTATACCAGGAGAACAAGTTCTAGATAACCACGAGCCGTGCTAGAAAGACTTAGGAATCAAGATTACTCTATTATATCAACACACTGGGGTAGACAGGAGCATGCACCCTGCCGGCACCAATCAACCAATCAGCAGGTGAAGAACGGCGTCGGACGTCCAATTCCCACGGCCTAGGGACTAGGGCTTTGAAACTAAGATAAGTTTAAATTAAATAGCTACTCTACCAGCTATTTAAATTTCAGTATCTCTAACCCACTCCAGCCCAGGGCATCTTAATCATGAAAATAAAAGCATGTCACTTTCAGCCCACCAATCAGCGTGTATATTCACGGCTGACTAATTAGCATCTCACTGAGATTCCCACCCGCCTGTAGGATAGGGTTATTACAACCGGTTCTGTGGTGTTAGGGGGGCTGGAGGGGGGGTGCAGGAGAGTACTGCGGAGCAGATACAGTTTGATATCTTGGCTAAAATATAGATCAGCCAGCCTTATTTTCTTAGCAGTAGGCGCTAGTCTGAATCCGGCTAGGTCACGTGACGGATATCCTGCTACATCTTATACCCAGGGCTGGGACTATTAATTAGTATCTATTTAGAAATATATACTCCTATAGAGTCTCTATACTATTACAGCCTGTATAACTCTACAGTACCTTCTTAATATACTAGATAACATAGTCTAACATAATAATAGTAAGCAGGGTCTGTATATTAATAATATATATATTCATATACTCTATATAATATTATTACTATCCTAGATCCTATAGAAAATATATCTATATAGATAGATAGCTGGTTCGCCTAAAATATCTTATTTAATTTATTTAATCTATTAATCCTGGTCTATCTTAATAGTAATATATCATTACTTAGCTAATAAGTCTGCTAATGGTTCCTCCCCTAGTGGCCGTTTACCGCAGGGCCCTAGGTAGGTCTCGAATCCCAGGAACCTATACCACTCCCGGCTGATCCCCCGGTACTACTGCTACTATACCTTAACATGCCCAGGTATCTCCTGCAGGCCCCGTGTATATACAGTCCCGGTAGTCTAGGATTTATAACTAGCCTGCTTATTAAATATAGCTGCAGCCTTAGTCTTACTATAATCTTACTTAAAGCTACTATACTTTAGATATATATATAAGATTATAATAGCTATATATTAGTAGAACAGGATATTTAGCTTAATTTATAAATAGGCCTTAATTTCTTTCTATAAAATCTTTTATAGCTGCTCCAGGACCCAGCTACTCTCTCTAGCAGGCTAGAGAAATATAGACTTATAAGAACCCCGGGTCAACTACTCTAGTACCTCGCGGAAGGGGAGGACTAGCTATAGATAATAAACCAGTAGCTTACTAACCGGCTGGGGCAGGTACCAGTAAATAATCTTAGTTATATTACTAATTAAATATCCCTTATAATAGCTTATTATAGTACTAACCAGGCCATGCTTAATAAAGATATTATAATGGCACCCCTGCAGAATATTCTAGTAGTAGAGGTCTAGTAGCTCTATAGCTCGCACTGGTTAGCCCCCCGTAATATATACTAGAAAAAGCAGCTATTACAGGAAGCAGTCTATCTAGCGCAGGTACTGATCTACAGGACCCTCCTGCCACAAGATCTTATTTATCCCGGCAGGCCTGCCAGATTAGATCTCCAGGAACTCCTCACGCAGCCAGCCTAGCTCTAGAATATAGTCTAGCAGCCAGCGGTCTCCTGGTATTAGCAGGGCCTTGCACGTGCGGGGATCCCGCAGGAAGTTCTATCCGCGGGTATTATTAGTAAGATTATCCTGCAGCTTGTACAGGGCTAGCTGTAGGATAACCTCCTCCCAGATCTTCTTCTTATATAACAGGAACAGCTTCTTTAGCTTTGCCTAGGCATACGTAACCTGGCCTATAATAAACCCGCGGAACCCCTGTATACTAAGCTACAGGTCCTTATAGCTCAGGGTCTGCTTATTATTACTCTAGTAAATATAGCCCAGGCTAGTAATACTATTCTAGATTTTCTTGCTATAAATCTACAGGCGGGTAATCCAGCTAAATAGAACCCAGACTCTATATAATAAGAACCGCTCGTGTATCTTATCCAGAATATCAGCCGGGTAGCTGATCTAGCTAATCTTTACCAGGCAGACTACGCGCAGGGCAACTAGTATCTAGACTATCTTTACCAGCCCAGACAGGTAGCTAGTATAGCTATACAGATCCTGGAAGATCTACCGCGCAGGATTAATCCCGAGGATAGCAAGAAATCTAACCAGGAGACTCTTGAAGAGATTCCTCTTTAAACTATAATCTAGAAATATAATAAAAAGGTCCAAGCAAGCCTGGTCTAGCCAGGCCTAGAAGACTACCTCCTAGAGAGACTATAGCAGCGGGGTATAATACCTGACTAGCAGGACTAGCAGTAGGGATAATAATCAGGATAGTACTAGCAGGGAAGGTATATAGACCTTAACCCGAGGAGCCAGGCAGAAGAGAGAGCTAGTTAAGCCAGGTTTCTTCTTCCACGGGATCATCCGCGGGGGGTCCTAGGATAGTAAGCCTGGTACTGTAGCTGCTAGGCCAGGGATAAAAGATATTTCTAGATCTAAGACTAGGGCCTGTAGTTATCTACTATACTCCTCTATCTAATCCAGGACCGCGAGCTGGGTGGTATTTAGTTAATAATACAGGCAGATAGCCTGCCCTGGCCGGGTATTATAGTATATAAAGTAGACTAGCTGCTATTAGACCTAGCAGTACCGCTGGTAGATTACTAGCTGGAGATAGATCTGGATTAGCTAGTTCCACACGCTAGATTAGCAGAAGAAGGTATTAATCTAGACCTGGTTAAATTTATTAATCTAGCCCCCGCGGATGGCCTGGTACGCGTGGTTAATCAGCCACTAGATACTAGCTGTGAACTAGGCTAGTAATAGCTTGGTCCGGGGGTCTGGCAGGCAGCTAAGCAGGGCTATAGTTATTAGATCCTGCCCCCGCAGGTACTCCGGCCAGCAGGTTAACTCTAGCTACAGGGAGGCCTTGGTAGAGTAGGGATCCATAACCAGGACCTGCTTATCCTAGATTTCTGCAGCAGCTTCTGCTGTCTACAGGGCCTGATTAATATAGTCGCGGATCTGCTCTACTAGGGTCTTAGAGATTTATAGCAAGACTAAGATAACTAATCCTAGTTTATCTCCTAGTAGCAGGGGGGTACTGGCTACTTTAAAAAAGTAGCTTTCCTGTCTAAAGGCGTAGAGCCGCTAGCAGCTAACTACCTGATTTCCCAGGTATTTCCAGGCCCAGGCCTGCTGCTGGGCTATAAACCACCTACCTCCCAGTATCCAGGATCTATCCTACTCCTAATACTTCCTGGCATAGTAACTCTAGACCCTCTTTAGATTCCGCGTGATATACAGACAGTATAGACATTTATAGTCCCGGTAGACTGGTAGGCCAGGTATAGGCAGGTCTCCTACTAAAGATTACAAGCAGGGCTCCCTAACTAAATCAGTCTATAGCTACTAGAGTATTATAGCTAGAGTAGCCTTATACAGGGCTAGTATTACTATAGTAGCATGGGAACTATAATAAGTATAAAGATAGATTATTAGGGTCTGTAAGGAGACTATATACTAGTAGCAGGGCGCAGTATAGATCCAGACCTGGTAGATTAGATTATAAAGAAAAAGATCTATAATTAATTCTTATTATTATTTATTTTAAGAGGAGGAAAGAGAAATAAGAGAGAGAGAAATCTCTAGTTACTAAGCCAGTACTATACCTCTATTTATAAGAAAGAAATAGGACAAGGAAAGAGAAGATATCCTGTCTTATACACAATACTAATGTATAGTATACTGGAGGACTACCTACCTGTACTAGAAGAATATGTCCTAGATAACCGCGAGCCGCGCCAGGAAGACTTAAGAATCAAGATTACTCTATTATATCAACGCACTAGGGTAGACGGGAGCACGCACCCTGCCGGCACCAATCAACCAATCAGCGGGTGAAGAACGGCGTCGGACGTCCAATTCCCACGGCCTAGGGACTAGACTAGCTCTAGATCTAGTTACGTATTATACTAGTACCTACTAGATATAAATTCTAGCTATATAGTTAGTTTAGTACCTCATACTTAGTTTTCTTTCTAAAATCAACTTATTGCTTAGAGTTGGTTCCAACACTCTGCTAGGGATCTTTACTAGAAACCTCTACTAGAGACCTCTCTTTTATAATTCTATATAGAACCCCTAGCTACTCTAGTTTAATAGATCTTTAAGTAATTTATTCTATTCTTAACTAAGTTTTCTGATTAGCCAAGTTAGTATTCCTATACTCCGTCAACATTGCTTCATAGATGCTAGATTCTTGGCATCGTTCCGGTGCCTTACACCATTTGACCGAACTCATCCCATGGCAACAAAATTCTTCACTGCTATGCGGAACAATTTAGCATCCCTGCCCATTCTCGCCAGTTTATTTGATAGCATGCATAATTTCCGCTGTAGTCGACCATGCTGAGAACTTAACAGCAAGGGAATACAAGAAATGGATGTTCGAATTGGAATTCAAGTAAACGAATCTATCCTACTACTGCTCTTGAGGCGCATTGCAGAACCACCGCAGGCCTCGAATGGATGGAGTAAAGAAATATTCGCCTCCACGCTGATCCACCCAGGCATCTGTCCCAAGCCCGAGCCTGTGCGCCTTCTCCGAGTCCATGCCGTCATGCACACATATATGACCTTCAGGATGGTCCTTACGCTGTCTCTGGTTGATGAATGGATCCATTCCAGGGCCATGCTCATGAGTTTTGTGCTTGGATGATGGGAAAACACTGTTGCTTGCCCAGCCTTCATAAATGTCAGAAATGCCCGACGATAATAATGCAGAGGGAGCTTACGTGTCATAAGGAAATTAAACCCGTCTCGGATATCACTCTGGTAGCAGGTGAAGTAAACACCACGGCTCTTGGTGGTCTTTTCCGTCTCGTCGGGTCCAAGCTCAGGTCCAAACGGAATGCCACGGCGCAGAATAACGCTGGCGTCTTCCCTCTGGGGTGGCTGGTCGGGTTCTTCGTCACTATCAACATCCTGAACCGTGACAGCGCTGGTATCGTGAACCAAAGGATCGGTGAATTGTCCTTTCACAAAATCGTCATCATTGCCCAGGTCGGGCTTGTGGTCGGCTCTAGGGCGCATTTTACGGATGTGCGCGGCGAATGGACAACCCAAAATGCTCTGCTTGGGCCGGAAATCGAAGTCGTTTCTGTGTGCAAGACTAGGGTCGTCCTTGTGGGGGGTTAAGGCGACGGGCGCGCCTACAGAATATCAGTACATTGAGTGTAGCAAATAACAGCAGGTCACAATACCGCTCTTCCAACGTCCCATCATATGAGCCGCCAATTTCTCGGCGCCGTTCTCTCCAGAGTAGTTTGGAATCTTCTTTGCAGCTTCCTCAATAAACCTGAGCATAGTTAGCATAGCGTCCAAGTTGAGAGCCCGGCGATGATATACTTATTGAACTCAGGGACCTTCTCGTCTAGCTGACGGAACACAAGGAAACTGCCTTCCACGGACCAAGGAGGCGTAATGTCTTTTCGTGGATCTCCGTCATGACCGACAAAGATGTATCTAGCTCAATTAGCTCACTTTGCTACAGAGACGGGTGGATAGTATATTACCCAGGAGGACACAATTGTGGTTCACGTGGACCCGGTTCGGGATCCAGACCGCGAAGCTGAGGCTGCGAGATGTGGTCCTCAAAGCCTAAGCTGCGAATGAAGTTAGAATATTTCTCCTGCTCGATAAAAATTGACTTACTGCTCTTTGCCACGAAGATCTCCGGGCCGGCGCTGACCATGCTTGGCGGATATCAACTCCAAACTAGTCTTGTTCAAGTCTCTCAGATGGAAATTGGTCTCAATCTTGGCAATTCCCTCATTCAGGGTACGTTCGCTGCATGCAGCCACGACGAAGACCAAGTCGATACGCCAGCTGTCATCGCCTGCGGGGTGCCCAGGGGGAGGCTTGAATTCGGGAAGCAACATGTCTGGAATATCAGCGCCTTCGAAGACAAGGTCGCTGTACATACCCTTTTCAAAAAGGCCATCGTTGATTTGTGCTAGGTTCAACTGTTTTATCCTTGTTAATGACCCCTTTTTTCTTTCTTTCTTTCTTTTTTCCTCTTCTTTTTCTTGTCAAAAAGAAAAGAGAAAGAGAAATCGTGATCACGATAGTGAATGGGAATAGCCAAACCTACTTTTTGCAACCCTTTTTGGGTAAAGGACACATTTATGCCCGACATGGGGATCTTTGCAGCTTTACCATTCTCTCGTGCTGACTTGATCTCTTCTAGACGCTCTTCACATTGCTTTCCAGTGGTGATTTCGCCGATGAACTCCCTGAGATCGTAGCGGAGTCTGTTCGCATTTTTGATCCTGTAAAAGAGGTAGGACTCAAACTCCTTGGGCATGCGCGGCCAGATGCCGCCCTGGATGTTGGTCTTGTCTACCGGATGACTCATTTTTTTCTGGCTCTCAAAGATACAGATGTATTGGAAGAAGAGACCCAGGGCAATTTTTTGAAACGCGAGGAGCGGTTGGAGTTCTTATGCCTAAACACCCACAGCTGTTGATTGCTCCCACACTGTGATGAGCAAACTATGTTGTATCCAATAACATCCTCTTTATTTTCAAGACTGGTCCATGTTTCTCTTTCCTTCCACCTTGGTTGCCTACGAGCGAACCATCATCACTGCCAAACTGGGATTCTTACTTGGCTCTAGGTGGAGATTACTCCACCCCAGCGGGGCATTGGGTTAAACAATGCAGGGTGCTGGCGCTTCCAACACAGATTCGACAGAGAGATTCGGGACACCTGCCACCTTTGGATCCTGGATTTGTATTACTTTTTTTTATCCATCACTTTCGACATGTAGAACGCCACCGATAGATGCAGTACGGAGTACATTTACTCCGGAAGAGACCCACAGCTCGTGTAACGATATGTTTCGTTTCCTCCGTACGGATGGGGGTAGACGAAGGAAGACCTTAAAGTTTAATCACATCATAGTGCCCACCCTGGCCCGGCCCTTTTGTGGGTCTTGGTAGCCATTTCCTGCATTCATTTTCTAGTGGATCTTAATTGGATTATGCTTTTTAATTAGCGTGCACTGCGATCGACAAAAACTCTGCAAATGCCAAATGCCTGACCGCCACAGCATGTGTCCTTCTTCGGCCAGTCCAAGCTGACGTACAAGGGTTCCAAAGATGTTTTCCCACCCCGGTACAAAATTCTGCCCGTAATTTTGGTTTTAATACAGTAAAGCTATATCAATAAGACGTAGCTGCACAGTGAGGGATGGCAAGTGTATAGGGGTGGGAAAACATCTTTGGAACGCCTGTACGATCGTCGGAGATAAATGGCTCCGAAACTTTTGTGGAACGATGTTCAGCTGAGATGTACTCAGATATTGTGGAGTCTATGATGATCGCATTCATACCTACGGGAACCCTGAACACCCAAGTCCGCGCTATGTTGCCCTGGCGAGTGGCGATCATGAACTCGGTGGTTGGTTCCAGTCCCACCGTTCCCGTACCGAGACCCTCACCCGAGCTTCCTGTTCTCGTTTTGAGTTTGGCATTGAAATCCTGCCTCTCCATTATAAGTTCCCCGACGAGGAACTCCAGCATCTACTGCTGTCAACCATCTGTTTCTCATTTCACAATGAAATTCTCATACGCAGCCAGCCTCCTTCTGGGAGCTGTCTCCGTTGGCGCTCACAAATCCGACAAGTACTCCTACGAGTCGACCGAGGCCGACCGCCCTGGCATCAATGGCGTAGTCACTGGTGCAATTCAATGGCAGTCACCCCCCGTCAACTCAACTCTGTTGAATGTCAAGCAATTCCGTACTACTTGTACTGGTTGGAAGGGGAGTCACGACTGTGAACGCGTCGTTGACGGCAGAAGCGACACATACTGGGAGAGTGACAACCTTAGTCATGGGCCACCGTGGATTTCAATTGATCTGGAAACAGTCCACAATGTCAGTGGTCTGACAATGCTACCTCGATTTGATGACAATGCCACTGGGGGTCTGATTGAATCCCACCGTGTCTACCTGAGCAAGGATGAGCGAGACTGGGGTGAGCCGGTGGCCTACGGAAAATGGGCCAACAATAAAGCCATGAAGCTAGCTTCTTTCAACCCCGTCCCTGCACGCTATGTCAAGCTTGTTGCCGATGCGCCTGACTGGCATGAGCCTATTTCGATCGTCAACCTTGGTATCTATGCTACCGATTATACTCTCCCCACCGTGCCCGGCAAGGGTGCCTGGGGACCAACCCTCGATCTGCCCGTCATCCCCGCCAGTTCGGCCCAGGAACAGAACGGTCAGATCATTCTCTGGTCTGCTTGGGCCGATGACCAGTTCTTTGCTTCCCCCGGTGGCAAGACACTCACCACCACATGGAATCCCAAGACCCAGGAAATCTCGCAAAGTGTGGTTGCTGAAACTCACCATGACATGTTCTGCCCGGGAATGGCCATGGATTTTAATGGAAGTATCGTCGTCAGCGGCGGTGGTGACGCTGCTAGAACCAGTATTTTCAACGGAAAGACCTGGGAGTCTGGCCCTGATATGCGCCAGCCTCGAGGATACCATGCAACAACTACTCTATCCGATGGTCGAATCTTCGCGATCGGTGGCTCTTGGAGTGGTGGCAACAAGGTCGAGAAGAATGGCGAAGTGTACAACCCCATCAAGAAGAAGTGGTACACCCGTTCCGGAGCAAAGGTTGACGCCATGTTGACGAATGACCGATTGGGTCGCTGGCGTGCCGATAACCACGCCTGGTTATTTGGATGGAAGGATGGCAGTGCCTTCCAGGCTGGTCCCAGTGTGAAGATGAACTGGTTTACTGTTGAGGGCAGCGGCAGCACCACCTCCGCAGGAAGGCGAATGGATGATGGAGACTCTATGTCGGGCAACGCTGTCATGTATGACGCTGTTCACGGCAAGATTCTCACTGTCGGAGGCCAGCCGTCTTACGATGGCTCTTACGGGTCCAAGAACGCCCATATCATTACACTGGGCGCTCCACTTCAAGAGCCTCTTGTCGAGGTCGCCGGAAAAGGTTCTGGTGGCGGCATGAACTTCCCCCGTGTCTACCATACCTCTGTCGTTCTTCCTGATGGCAAGGTTTTTATTGCTGGTGGCCAGGTCTGGGGATCGCCCTTCAACGAGGAGACGGTCCAGTTCTATCCAGAAATTTACAACCCCGAGGCCGATACCTTCGACGTCATGAACGGCCAGAATATTGTCCGTGTTTACCACAGCATCTCCATGTTGCTCCCTGATGCGACTGTCCTGAACGGTGGTGGTGGTCTCTGCGGAAATTGCTCCTCGAACCACTACGATGCCCAGATCTTCACTCCTCCCTACCTGCTGACTCCTTCTGGAGAACGCCGTGAACGCCCCACGATCCTGCGTGCTGATAATCGAGTCATCGTGGGCGGGGTCTTGGAATTCGCGACCGACAAGCACATTGCTTCTGCATCGCTCGTTCGCCAGGGAACCACTACCCACACTACCAACACGGACCAGCGCCGTATCCCAATCGAGGTGAACGGCCATGAAGGCCATTCCTTCAGTTCCAACCTCCCAGATGACGGTGGTGTCCTGCTTCCTGGCTGGTACATGCTTTTCGCTATGGATTCCGAGGGCACGCCTAGTGAGGCGACCCTGGTCAAGGTGGAACTCCCTCAGTACGCAACCCTCCAGCTCGAGGAAATGTTGGAGAACGATAGTGACGGTGAGGACATTCAAGACCACAGTGCTCATGAAGGATGCGATGAAGAGAAGATGGCAGGCATGTTGTCTGCTATTCTCTCCTCACCTGGCCGAGTCTGGAAATCGTGGAGGCCTTCACTCATCCTGCAGGGCTACTAAGGGGCCTAGTTGAATCGGTTCGGCAATGTTGGCCAAGCCTACGAGACTTGCCATGTTCTAGCGACAACAGCCATATCAGATTCTATCCTAATATATTTGGGATGAGCTTCCGATGCTAGATATATCACAAGGATCGACTGGTCTTAGCGGTTGAAACCTGGCATTCAAAGGTCCCTCCATCCGGTAGATCTTTGACTGAAATCCCCTCCTGTAATGAATAAAATGTACTTTCATCTGTATTAGTTCCAGTAGCAGTGCAGGATTACAGGAGCCAAGGTGCTCTATTACGTATTCGCCTATGTTCAATTCATGTTATGCATATAATTCAATTCCCTAAGCAACTACTACTATTAGTAGATCGAAACATTGTCGAGATTATACTAGAAGGCTTGACTGGCCAGACTAGCCTTGCACCATAATATATTAGTTGAGCTGGTCAATTTCGGGTCACCGCTCTTTAGTTACAGCAGAATTGAAATAGTTATAGACTTATCATAGCGGACGAGTCGCCGTTAGAATCACATACCGAGGTAAGGTATCTTACAGTAGGAAACCTTGGCAGTTCTGACAATCTCTGTCCCGCTTTTATTATTAAAATGTGATAATCCTATGGTCACCGTCATAGGAACCATTAAAGGTGATCTTAAGATCCAAGTATATCTATACTTTGTTCTTATTCTTAAGGTACATATGTAGTTCACCCTTTACTTTATATAGGTTAATTATAAGACTAATGCCGTCTTTTAAACTACTGTTAAGAATTCTAATATATATACCTGCTACTATAACTATGTATTTTACCTCTAATATATCGCTATTGATAAATCTATTAAGCTAGATAATAATTAGCAGCTAGCTTATTATAAGGTCCTTAGCCTTTAGGGTTATTGTAAATAGTGTGAAAGAGTATAATACACCTAATAAAAAGAATAAAAAGTTATGAGATATAGATTTTAAGAATTTAGAATAGTTAATAGATTAATACTAAAGTTCTAAAGTTTAATTCTTTATAAAATAAAGAGATATTCTTCTTTATTAAGTTAGTTTCTAGATAACTTAGCTCTATCTTTTATAAGTATTCTATCTTACTTAAAAAGGGGTTTATAACTATCTTTTTCTTTTAAAACTTAGTCTCTTAAGATAGTCTTTATAATTCTAATACTAGTAGTATATAATTTTTATAGATAGTTTACTATTAAAAAATATTTATATAATATAAAACCTAAATTAAGAAAAAGTATTATAATAAAAAAAAGATATTTTATTTATTTATAAGTAGCCTCTATAAATTAACCCTAAAAAGCTAGATATTATAAATCTTAAATATATAAGATCTTTTATAATATCCTTTTCTATTATATAAAATTATCTATTCGTAGTAGGTAGTATATATATCTTATAATAAACTCTTTTTTATTATATAATATAAGATCTTTATTATAGTATATATATACTATTCTATTAGATTTATATTTAGTTATAAGGATCTTTTTTCTATTATATAGTATTAGTATCTTCTATAAATCTTCTTCCTAATTATCTTATAATATTCTTTTATATTACTTTATTAAGAATTATCTTATCTTTTATAATTTATATTACTTTATTATATTTTATATTATAGACTCTTTTACTGCGTGAATTCTAGCATATAAATCTAAATATAGTTTAGTAGTATATATAAGATAAGTCTTTCTTCTAAAATAACTTTTTTTTTTAAATTTTTAAAATTTCCTACTTAGGGAAGTTTTTTTTTATATAAATATTTTATATCTATAAGCTTCTTATCTTATCTTATTTTTATAAGCCTAATATATTAGCGTACTTTTATAAGCTTTATATATTAGTTTATATTTATAAGCTTTATTCTTAACTATCTCTTATATTTTATATACTAATTTACTGCTATAGCCTTCGTAGAATACTTTATTAATATATTTATCTTTACTAGTCTCCGGGCTCTTAACTATACTATTATTACTACTAATATCCTTTTTACTAATTTTATAGATAATAGTCAGTCTTCTTATTTTTTTACTGAATTAAAGAAAAAAGAGTCCTCTATAAAGAAGAGTAATATAACTATCCTTAGTTATTTTATACTTCTAGCTAATAAGATAAAACTTTTTTGTAAAAGAAAAAACTTTTATTATTATTACTTTTATACTAGTTTTTATTTTTATTTTTATTTTTATATAGCTTCTAGTAGTTCTTATACTATCTTTTATTATTACTCTTTATAAAATAGTATATTTATTTAATAATATTCTAGTTATACTAATTATCTAGAGTTTTATCTATCTAAAATCCTCTTTTACTAATACAGATACTCTGCGGGAGATTTAGAACCAGCTATCTTTAATAATTATTAGGGTTTAGGACTAGATTAATACCTAGTTTACTAACCTGCCTACAGATATATAATTTAAACTATATAGCTAATAATAATTTATTATAGTATTAGGTTTTCTTTTATAGATAGATACTTAGATCCTATCTATTTATAAGTACTAGTAAATACTTATGCTGGTTTTAAAATTAGTTTTATTTTATAGGATTAATAAGCTGGAGTAACTAGTTATAAAAATTTAATATTAAAAAGCTATTTTAATAATTTATATAGAATAACAGTCTTCTATAAATAAGAAATATTTAATTTATTATAATTTGTTAGCTTTACTACTATTCGCGGCTTATATTTCTGGAAAAATAGATTAAAAATATAATAACTATCTTTTCTATAAATATATTTTATATTCTCTTAAGAGATAAAACTCTAGAAATCGTTTTTAATTTTCTTTTAATAATACTATACCTAGAATCTAGTAAATTCTTATAAGCACCTGTATAGCTTAAAAATAAAATAAAAAAGTATATATATACTATAAAAATATTTCTTTTTAGCTTATCTTATAGTTTCTTATTTACTTTAATTTAAATTAAACTAGTTCTTTCGTTCTTTATAAGATATTCTTTATAAAAACTGAAATATTATAAATTTATAATAGACTTTTTTATAGACTCCTACTACTTAATTTACTTAACTAATATCTTTATAAAATCTTAGATTCTAGGGCCTAGGACCTTTTCTATATAATATTCTTACTTATCTTTATTTATAAATCTTATTTTAAATTATTTATAAGTATTTACTTCTTCTATCTTCTAGTACTTATAAAGTATAGAAATATATAGAATATTATATATATAAGGTCTAATTAATAAAATTTTTTAGTAAGTATTTATACTTATTTTTTAATCACTCTTTATAGACTAGTCTAAAGTTAGTTAAATTATTTATTAAATTTAATTTATAACTAATTTTAATTACTAATCTAGATATAATCTCTAATCTAAAAAATCTTTATAACTTACTTAAAATTATAATACTTAGATTACTACTTCTAAATTTTTATAATTTCTATCTCAATTCTTTTATATATCTTTCTAAAATACTTAGCTTATTTTATAATATCTAAAATAATCTTATTTTTAAAATATAGATTTACTATAAAAACTCTTAAATTTATACTATATATTATATAGAATAGTATTTTGTTATGCGCCGCTGGTTCTCAGCTAGGAGAACCAGCGATTAGTTCTATTGAATACAGACCTACCCTCCACCAACCACGTATCACGTCTCTATAATCCCTAGAGCGCCGCTATATTAGTATTGCGGCCTCACATATTTCCTTAGTTAATTATTATTATAAATTATTATAAGAAAACTTTATAAAAGAAATATAATTTATCTAGTTATCTTATATAAAATTTATATATTTTTATAAATACTTAACTTATGAATAATATATAAAATTAAATTAAAATCTCTTTATAAAGATTAATCTATAATTAATTATAATAACTATAGAGATTTATAAAGTTAGAATACTTTATAAATTACTATATATAAGAGTTTTTTATTTTTAATTAAGTTTTATATAGAAATAAAGTAAGCTACTTTATTTATATAATTTATTATTACTAAAATTATATCATATACTTTATAAGACCTGTTTAAATCCTTAAATTTAATACTTATAGATAGATTAGTAATAAAATCTATATTAATTTTCTTTTAAAGATCTACTAGAACTAGTAGTAGTTTTAATAATTTTTATTACTTATTATATATAATTTATAAATTTTAATATATATTATATATCTTATAGTATTCTATAATAAAATCTTATATATTTAATTAAAAGAATCTTTATTACATAAGTTCTAAGATTTTTCTTTCTATAAAATATCCTACTAATAAATTATTATATAGCTTTACAAGAATCTTTATTTATAGTTAGTAGTAATCTAGAATATATAAATTTTCTAGATTATATAAAAATCTATTTTATATTATCTAGTACTCTTATAATAGCCTAGATTTTTTATAAAATTATTAAATTTATAAATTATTCTATAAATCTTCTTTATAAGTAGGTCTTTCTTTAAAAGCTTTAGTAAGCTTTCTAATAATCTTTATAAAAGATTATTCTAAAATAACTTTTCTTTTTTATAAAGCTATTAAATTTCTTTCTATAAGTATTCTATTTTTAAAAGTAGTATTAAGAATATTATAGTTATAATTATAAGCTAGTCTCTACTAGACTAAGAAGAAATTATATTCTTTATAATACTATTATTATTATTACTACTTACTATAGTAATTCCTAGAATCTTACCTCTACTAGAAGCCCGCGTGTCTATAATTCTTAATTATAAAAGTAACTTCTACTTTACTTACTCTTTAAGATCTTCTTAGTTCTCTTTATATTAGCTATCTTTTAGATAGTCAACTTACTACAAAAGCTTATCTATAGAGTTTAACTTATTTATATAATAGATAATCCTAAATCTAAATCCTACTAAAAATTAGAACTAGTAAATCTATATTCGCGATAGTATCTTACTAGATAACTAAAAAGTAACTAAGATTTTATAATTTATAATAATATATTATTATAATAGATTAGTACTATTAATTCTTAGATTCTTTACGTTAAATCTATAAAACCTACTTTAAATTATTGATAGATCAGGTTAATATTTCTTCTACCTAAACTTATAGTAGGTTAGGGCGCCTGAGGCTTTAAGTTTAACCCGCCCCGACCTAACCTGTATACATGTCTAAAAATCCTAACTACGCTATACCGGGCAGTCGCACTGTAACTGCCCGCCGCCTGTGGGATAGGGTTATTATATCATAATTATGCTAAACTTGAATCCTTAGTAGATTAGGGTGCCTGAGGCCTTAACCTGCCCTGGGCCCCTGACCTACTGTATACTTATATAATATCTATATATAGCGGCACATAATAACAAGTCCAGTAGTTAAAAAAAATAAAAAGCTCTATAAATTGATTAAAAGTATGACTAATAGTTTTATTATATTATTAATTCAATAAGTTCTAATAGTTTAATAAAATAATTAAGATTGGTTAAATTAATAAGACTTAATAATATATTTAGTTTTAATATTAGAGCTAACTCTAAGTAAAAGTCAATTATAATAAGAAAACTAAATAGAAAGTATTAAACTAGCTATATAATTAGAATATATATCTAGTAGGCGCTAGCGTAGTATATAGCCAGGGCGAGGCTAGTCTCATGACATGGTCCGGCCTGGGCCGTGACACCGCCTGTGGGTTATGTATAATAATAACAGGGATGGCACAGTAAAAGAGGTGTGTAATAGGGCCTACAGCTCTTTAAATAATCATTCTCTTTTCGAGAAGGTTAACAAAGGCCGTAGGAGGGCTCGAAAACCTCGCCAACTTTTAGGAACACGAACAAGCCAGTAGAGAGCCAGAGCAGCCGCCACATTGAAGCAGATATACACCCACATTAGGCCAAAATTCCTCCATCGGTCACTGTAGCTAGACGATACCGAGGTCAAGAAGACATCAGATGAAGACATAGAGCAGAACTGGCAGTTCGCCGTGGCGTTAGGGTTGTACACCTCTCCACCGGCAGCCTGCATAAACGCGGCAAGATACTCCCCGCAGGCCTTCCCACTAGGGGGCTGAATGAGTGTAATCTCCACGTCGGAGCACCTCACCGGTGTTCTTGCAAGACCCGCTGACAGCATGCCACTGATGAGGTATGTTAAGGGGGAGACCCGGTACATGAAGATCCAGAATCCGGGAAGGGCGGCAGGTGTAGCCATCACGCTGTAGTACAATCATTAGTTATGATCGCTCTTTCTTTCTTTCTTTTCTTTTTTTTGCACAGCTGTGCTGGAGAGGGCAGCAAGCATACCCACAGAAGATAAGACACATACAGTACAGAATAAGGGCGATGATAGCCCCGACCTCTGCAGTAGCCGCACTTGCCACCACCATGCTGGTGAAGGTAGCACAATGAATCATAAAAGACCAAATGAGCAGTACCATAAGCCAACTTCGCTGGGTGACTGTATGTGTGGCCTCGGCATTGTTGTCCATTCCAATTAGATAGTAGAAGGGAATGTATATGATGATTGCGGCCAGGCTGTTCCAGGGAAGCTCAACAACGATATTCGCAATAATGAAGGCGGACCAAGAGTACAATTTGGAGGGACGCTCTCGGGCTTCGTACAGATTGCGCTGCACGATGTAGTTGGGCATTGTTTGATAGGCAAGGAACGCAAATATAACCAACAACATGAAAATGGCGAACATCTGATGCTGAAGCCCGAGAAGGGATATCTTTGTTTGCAGGAAGGAGAGACCGATGAACAATGCCTAGAAAGGAGGTCAGCGAGTATTTGGGG
>JAMABB010000066.1:0-19466 GCA_023625095.1 Aspergillus sp. S2111Y
AATTTTATTATCTTATTAGGAATATATATTATAATTAGTATCCTAAATATCTAGAATAAATTAAATTAATAAATATTTTAAAAGTTAATAATATAAATCTAATATTTTTTTTAATATTTATTTATATATTTTATTTATTATATTATAATATATATTCTCTATTCTAGATAAAGATAAAGCTAAAATTATTTTTAAAGATTAATTTTATTAAGATATTAAATCTAATATACTATTAATTATATCTATATTATTTATTTCTATTTTAATATATTTTAATTTATTATATTTATTTAATATATTATTAACTATATATCTTATTTAAGTTTATTAAATCTTACCTTTATTAAAAACTTAAAGATACTTATTATTTAATATTTTTATCTCTTTTATTACTTAATATATTTGTAGAAGTGTTGGGATGGTTGAAGATGATTTATTAAATGTCGAGGATGGCCGGGTAGAAATAGCAGGTCCGGAATAACTAACTAACTATTCAGCTAGTCTGAATTAGTACTAGTAAAGAATTTAAGAAAATTAATAAAAGTAGGCTTCAGATATTAACAAGGTAAGCAGGCGGCACGGCCACAGATATACAGTTGTAGATATAGATTAAACTAAGAATATAGCAGCCTTATTAGGTATAAATATCAGGTAAAATATTAAAGAGGGAAGTATAGTATAAAAAGCTTAGAGTAATTTTAATAAATAAAATAAATAATAAAGTAAAATATAGAATAGATAGAAAAATAAAAAAATATATAAGATAAACTTAAAGTAATCTTAATAAATAATAGAAAAAAAAATTATTGTGAAGCCGCAATACTAATATAGCAGCGCTCTAGGGATTATAGAGACATGATATATAGTTAATAGAGAATAGGTCTATATTTAATAGAATTAATTACTGGTTCTTCTAGCTAAGAACCAGTAATATAATATATAGTTATATATTATATAACAGCTGTTTAGTAGCTATAGTATACCTAAGATACTATTATATAATATTTATAAATAGTAGTATATAATAATTATTTCTCTCTTTTAAGTAATCTTAATTTTATAATTAGTTATTTTTAATAGGTCCTGTAGTTATAATATAAAGTAAAAAAAAAAGATTTAATAATATTAAGCTTAGCTTTATAAATCTAGAATTAAATATATAATAAGTACTTAAAGTTAGTATATTATTATTTTATTAAGTATAGATAGCTTTAATAGTATAGTTAGTTATTATATAATTAATATTATTATAAATAAATTTATATATAGTTTAATAATACTATATAATTAAAATATTACTTACTTTTTACTTACTTTTTTTTTTCTTTTTTTTTAGATTTCTTATTTTTTATTATTATAAATATTTTTTTATATTTATATTATTTAATAGCTAATTTCTTTTATTTATATAATTATCTAAATCTTATAATCTTATTTAATACTTTCTTAAATTAGATTAAGTTTTATAGAACTATATTATAGATTAGTATATGTAGACGGGTTAGGATAGTTAAAGATGATTCATTAATCGAAGCAACCGGCCGGGTAGAAATGGCGGCACTGGAATAACTAATTAACCGATGAGCTAGTCCGAATCAGTACTAGGCGAAGAATTTAGGGAAATTAACAAAGGTAAGCTTCGGATATTGATATAGTAGATAACAGTACTGTTATAGATATAGATTAAACTAAGAACACAGCAGTCTTATTAGGTATAGAAATAAAGTAAAATATTATTTTTACCTGCAGGTGAAATATTAGAGAAGAAAGACTTAAAGCAAGACTTAATAAGTAGGATAAAAGATAAAATAAAGTATAAGAAATATAGAAAATATATAAAGTAAACTTAGAGTAATCTTAATAAATAAAAGAAGTAATATAAAAGACTTAAAGTAATCTTAATAAATAATAAAAGAAAAGTACAGTAAATCATGAATTAAAGGGATTTTATAAAGCTTTAAAATCAGTAATAATATCTTTAGATTTAATAAGGTTTTTGTCAGATAAGGTCTGCCAATCCTTTATTATTCTTAATACAAGTAGAAAAGAGTCTTTAATAGATATATTAATCAAAGAGAATAGAGATATAATATAGTCTTATATAATTTTATAAAGATAGACTAGTTATACTTCTAAAAATAATAGATAGAAAGTAAACTTAGATATAGTAATAACAGTACTATATATATTCTTTTATCTATTATATTCCTCCTATACTTAGAGTATATTTATAATATATTTCTTATAGATTTATCTATATTTTTTTATAGCACGCCTATATTACTAGGCTTTTTTAGATCTAGTATTATAGTATAACTATATATTAATTAGTTTATTATTATTCTACTACTATTATAGTACTAGCTGCAGCGCAGTAGGTTTATTAGTTAATAATATCTATATTCTCTAATAATCCCCCTCTTTAAAGATCTTTATCTTAAAGATATAATAAGTAGTGCTTTTCTTATAAGTAATAATATTATCTAACCTACTTCTCTTCTTAATATCTTAGTACTAACTCGTGATATCTTTTTACTTAAATATATTAAAAAACAAGCTTATTTATTATTTTAAGAAGAGTAGTTTCATAATAGTTACTCCCTATTCCTATTATACTTATCTTAAACAGCCATGTATTAAAGTTAAAGGTTTTTCTTATTATAAAGGTTATATTACTGAAGATAGTTAGTCCTGTTATATTAATTTAAAAATATTATTTTCAGATAGTAAATAGCGTCGGCTTATAAAAGCCTAAAATAAGATAAGAATTTAAAAGAAAAAAGTCCTGGCTCTCTTATTCTATTTTAAAAAGTAAGATAATCTTCTTTATAAGCATGCAGAGGACTTTATTATCCGTGATATAAAGAAAATAAAGAAACTAGAGATATTAAAAAAAAAAAGTAAAAATAAAAAAAAATAAAGATATAATAAGTAAAGATTAATAAAGTTCTTTAAGTTATTTCTATATCTTTTTTAGCTTATATTAATATAGCTTTTTTATTTTCTATATTTAATATTTCTTTCTTTAATCTAGTAGCTTTTAACTAATTCTTTACTAGTATTTCTAAATCTTCTTAGAATAGTTAAGATTCCTAACTAGCTCTTATATATTATTTTTATATAAGTAACTAGCTTATTTAATAAGATAATAGATTTATCTATATTTTAATTTCTTATTTAGAATCTCTTTAATCTTATATTCTTCTTCTAACTTAGTTATTTTATTATTAGTATTTTCGGGGTTTCTTATTAGTTTAAGTAATAAGATATAGAATACTAGATAAACTTATATTCTTACTAGTAATATTAAATAATAATTATTATTTATAAATTTTTTCTATATTTTAAATAGTCTATATTTTATAGTATTAAGTTTATTACTTAATTATTTATTTTAAATATTAAATTTTTTTATCTCTATAGTTTATTATAAGAGATAAACTTTTTTCTTTTTTTAAAGTTATAGTATATTCTTATATTTTTTATTATAATAAAACTTTATTTTTTTTTCTATCTATTTAATATTATCTATAATTAACCTGTATAATATATCTAAATATAGAATTTTTATTAATATTATTTTAGATTTTTCTTTAGCTAGTAGTATCTTCTAATTTATCCTTAGATTCCTTTCTAGATTTATAATATATAGTATAATACCTGTAGTAGTATTTCTAGTATTATTAATAGTAAATTATACTATTAGTAGTAATTTAACTTAATTATCTTAGTTCTAGTTAAGATAGTATTATAAGTATTACTTAATAAATTAAATTATTTTTTTTATTTATCTGTCTATTTATTAATAGTTTATAGTTAATAAGTTCTATTTAATTTTATAGGCTTTTATTATTATTTCCTAAAACTTTAATATAAATAATTTATTTTTATTAGATATAATTTCTTATAATAATCCTATCTAAATAAATACTTCTTATAGTATTAATAATACTAGCTATTTAGTAGTAATATCTTTTCTAGTTAATTAAATAATTATATATTTTATAAGTTTATATATTATTATAATTATATTAGTATAAATAATTCTTATAATTAGATCTTTTAATAGTAATAGTTCTTAGATAAAATCTACTATAATACTTTTTTATAATTTTTCTAGTATCTTTAGTATCTATATTTTTCTAAATAGCTAGTAATATACTAGCTTGTTCTAATTATACTCTTTATACTTAATAATATAGTCTCAGATTCTTTTATATATTTATAAAAAGTAGTATACTTACTAGATTTTTTTTATTATTTATTTAATTCTTTAATATTTCTTAGTTAGCAGGTTATAATATATTCTAATTACTTTTTTAATTATTTTATTAGATACTATAATTAATCTATTCTATATTATAATTCTATTTTATTCTTTAAGTTATATTCTATTAAACTTCTAATTCTATAAATATTTATCTTCTTTTTATACTTTCTTAAGTTAAACTATAAATTCATAATTATTAATTATTATTATTATAATAAGTTAAGTATCTTAATTAAATTATAGTCTATCCTGTTCTTTTTTTAATAAATTAGTCTTAGATTTTTTAATATTAATTATATAGTCTAGTTATTAGCTTAGTATATTAGTAATAATATTCTTTTTTCTATTAATATACTTAATTCTAAAGTTAAACTTAGTAAGATATTAAGTTTATTATACTTATTATCTAATTAACTTCTTAGAGATTATAAAGTATATAAGATTCTTATAATTAGTTTATATAATAACTTTATTCTTAGTCCTTTAGAGATAATATCTTTAATATTTAAATCTTTTAATAATTATAAGTATCTCTTTATTATATATATTATAATTCTATTTAGCTTAGATAAGCTATCTTAAGTAAAAGATAATAGATTATAATTTCTTATTTTTTTTTTACTTAAGTACTAATCTAATAGCTTCTCCTGATATATTAATTTTTATTTATAATTATCTTTCTAGATTAAATAATATAAGAATAGGAGAGTCTTTAATTTTTTTTTTAACTTTCTTAAAAACTTCTTACTTCTCTTATTTTTATTTAAATAGTTAGTTATCTTATAGTAGCTTTATAATTAGCTATATTATTTATAAATACTTAAATAGGTATCTCTATATATATCTAGTAATTCCTAAGAATTCTTATATTCTTTTCTTATTATTTAGTACTAGCTAATTAAGTATTGATTTAATTTTCTTTAGTAGTATCTCCTATCTATTTAATATAAAAACTATTCTTAAATACTTAATTTTAGTTATATTAAATTTATATTTTCTAATACTTAAGATTAACTAGATATTTATTATAGTTATTATAATCTTTTATATATAAATATCATAGTCTTTTAGATTTTTTAAATAGATAATAATATTATTAAAATAGATAGTAATAAAATTATTTAAGTACTTCTAGAGTATATAAGTTATATATCTAGTAAATTTAGCTGGTAATTACTTTAGTCTTATAAGTATAATAATCTATTTATAAAGTCTTATATTTATAAGAAATATTATCTTCTAGATATCTTTTTTATTTATTCTTAGGTTATAATAACCCTACTAAATATTAAAAATAATTATAATCTTAATTTTTTATAATAAATCTTTTTTTTATTTTATATATAGTACTTTATTAGTATTATTAATTATTATATTATTTAAAGATTAATAATTATAAATAAGTCTTTATTCTTTATTTTTCTTTAATATAAATATATTTCTTAATAAAATATTTAATTTTAATTCTTAAATATACTCTACTTATAAGAATTTCTTAATAAACTCTTATTCTTACTTTAACTTATCTCTTAATTATTAGATTTACTTAACTTATCTAAGTTCTATTTCTAGTTATAGTAATATTCTTATTTTATAATATACTTTATATTATAATAGTTAGTAATCTAGTTTTATAAATAAATTAAGAAACTTATAATATTTTTCTAGTAATAATTCTTTAACTTTAATAAGTTTTTTTTTATAAATCTTTTTTAGTTTTATCTGTCCGGTTATTATTTTATACTTCTAGTTTAGCTTAGTTTATTTTATTTCTTTATTTATAGGATATAGTATTATTTTTTACTTTTCTATTTTATTAATTAAAGCTTCCTATACTAATTTTAAATTATAATATATTATTTCTTAGTATTTTTTTATTATTTATAGCTAGTAGTCTTATATCCTAACTTCTCTAATTATTTAATTAATTTCTAGATTATATTATTATAGCTATAATATTCTAATAATTTTATTATTCTAACTTTCTTATATAGAAATAAGCTTAAATATAATTTCTTCTATATATTCTCTAGTTAATAATATAAGTTTAAT
Source organism: Aspergillus sp. S2111Y (assembly GCA_023625095.1). NCBI lineage: Eukaryota > Fungi > Ascomycota > Eurotiomycetes > Eurotiales > Aspergillaceae > Aspergillus > Aspergillus sp. S2111Y. The sequence goes on from JAMABB010000066.1 coordinate 6,323, forward strand.
TATCTATAATTCTAGTTCTTTATATAAGAGTCTTTCTCTAAATTTATAAATTTTCTTAATATTTTTATTTATTTTTATTAGGATTCTATATCGCGTAGTAAATTCCTGACTGATAAATTTTTCTAAAACTCTTAAATCTAGAAGTAATTTAGTTTTTTTTTTATTAATTATTATATAAATAATAATTAATTCCTTGTTTTCTATTACTATAAGTTAAATTTTTTCTTAATATATATTAAGATATCTTTATTTTACTTTATACTACTTATTCTAATTATCTTTTTCTTTAATTCTAGTACTTAGGTAATAAGTATAGTTATTAGCTTAGTAACTCTTATCTTATAATATTTTATAATTTAGATATCCTGGCTTACTTTACTAATAGTTATAATTTAGATCTTCTTTTAGATATTAGTAATTTAGTATTTATAAGATTTATAGTATTTACAGGAACTAATCTATTATAAGCTTACTTCTAAAGTACTATATATATCTATTATTATAATAAAGTAATTAATAAATTTCCTAGTAATTAAAAAGACTTAGTACTAGATAATAGATATAGATATAATCTTATATATAATCTAGTATTTTATTATATAGTTATATTCTATCTAAGTTTAATATTTATTTATACTCTTCTATAAATTATATATTTTATTATTTATACTCAGGGTATTTACTAATTATCTATTTTTAATACTTATTATATATTTTAATATAATCTTGCTATATCTATATTATTATCTTCTAACAGGTTACTTTTACTAGTTTATAGTTACAAGTATTATCTTTAGTTTCTTATAGAGATTTTTTTTAATTTTTATTATTAATAGTTTTATTATTTTCTTCTTTATAATTCTTCTAGTATTTATTAGTTATTTTAGTAATATTAGTTACTGTTAGTTATTTATAGAATTTATTAGCTAGAAAAAAGATCTTATTATTCTCTACTAGTTAATCTTCCTGATTAACTCAAGGCTCTTTTTTAGATAATTATACACGTGATTCTTAAGCTAATCCTTTTTTAGGATTTATAAAGTATTTTTTATATTTCTTAATATTATCTATAATATAAATATATTTCTATAACTTAATAAAATTATTATTATTTAATTTATTTATATATTTTTTAAATCTTTTAGCTTTTCTTTATTTCTCTTTTTTTAAAGTGCTATCTTTAACAGTATTTATTAAGTATTAAAATACTTATTTTATAATTATTAATTTTATTTTTTTTATTAAATTATTCTTTTCCTATCTAGTAATACTAAAGATATTATTATTAGTCTAGAGTACTTTTATTATTAACTTAATTATTATATATATAGTATTAATCTATAAATTATAGATAGCTAATCTCTTTTTTTATTTTAATTAATAGTATTATATTATATAACCTGGTTTATTATATTTAAAATACTTTCTAGTAAATTTCTTCTTGTCCTTATTATTTTTCTTAAATATAAGATTAGTAATAACAGTATTTAGTTATATCTTAATATCTTTATCTTAATTTTTATAGTATTATTTTTTAAATTAATTTATTCTTAACTAGCTTTATTATTATTTTATCTTATAATAATATTTAACTAGTTAGTTCTTAACTCTAGAAACTATATTAATTATTTTATTAAGAATATTAGGTTTATCAGGTATATATATTATTATATTCTTAATTTCTAGTTTAAGGATCTAATAATATTATAATCTTAAAGCTTTATCTTTCTAGTTAAGATTTAATATAATTTAGTAAAACTTTAATATAAGTTCTTTAATACTTATCTTAGATCCTTATTTTAGTATATATATATATTATTTAGTAGTTTTCTTAGTATTAGGATCTCTGAAAGCTTTAGTGATTTATTTTTTAAAGTCTTAGTAGCTATTAAAAATAGTATTAATTAAATTCTTTTAATTATTTAGATTTATATTATTCTAGTAGTCTTATATATATAGCTTAAACTAATTAAAAGCCGGTCTTTTAAGATAAGTTCCTGTAAATATAATCTTATCTGATTTATCTATATCTCTAAGATTATTAATATATATATATATATTTATAAAGATTAGGTATTTTTTTAGGATAGATTACTTATTTTTAAATACTTCTGCTTTATTAGCCTTAATATTCTTAAAGATTTAAAGAAAACTAACTTAGCTTATAAAAGAGTTAATAGTATTACTAAATTAGATAATTTTTTTAATATTAGTTAACTTATAGCTAGTTTACTTAGTAGTAATAAGCTTTATATTATCTTTTATTATAATAATAAATATTCTCTTTTTACTTAAGTTAAGGATTTATTATTATTAAATAAGATCTGCTAATCCTTTATTATTCTTGATATAAGTAAAAAAGAGTCTTTAATAAATATATTAATTAAAGAGAATAGAGATATAATATAATCTTATATAACTTTATAAAGATAAACTAGTTATACTTCTAAAAATAATAGATAAAGAGTAAACTTAGATATAGTAATAATAATATTATATATATTTTTTTATTTATTATATTCTCTTTATACTTAGAGTATATCTATAATATATTCTTTATAGATCTATCTATATTTCTTTATAGTATATCTATATTACTAGATTTTTTTAAGTCTAGTATTATAGTATAACTATATATTAATTAGTCTATTATTATTCCGCTGCTGTCACAGCGCTAGCTGCGGCGCAGTAGGTTTATTAGCTGATAATATCCGCGTTCTCTGACAGTTTTCTTTATAGAGTTATTAATTATATTTAAGACTATATCTAAGCTAGTAGACATGGTATTTAGTAAAGAGAGTATATTTTTATCTATAAAGATATATATAGTAATTAAGTATATATTTAACTTTATAACAGTTATTATTATTAGGAAAGCATGTATCTAGTATAATAGAAGGTTTAGTATATTTATAAGTATAAGAATTAATAGTTAAAGACACAGGCTCTAATTAAGTAATAGAGATAACTAGATATATATTTTATAAAATAAATAGATTAAATAATTTATATACAAGTTATTTAATATAATAAGTAATAGTAAATAATCTAGTATAATAAGGTCCTAGTTTAAAGAGAGTACTAATAATAACAGATAGATTATAGCTTTTATACAGATAAAGATAAACTTATAATTTAAATTTAAATAATATAAGTATATAGCAAGTATTATAAATATATTTTATCTAGATACTAGTAAATTTATATACTTCTTCTATATTAAAATAGAAGCTAAAGTCTTATTTAAAGAACTTATAAAGTATATTCTAAAGGATATAAAGATTAAGACTAAATAGTAATTAATAAGATATCTTATTAATAGTAATACTCTTAGAGCTATTAATTATAGTAATAATATTTAGTAGAAAGCTTAATTATATATAGTAGCTAGTAGTATAACTATAATAAAATATAATTTTAATAACTTATATTATATATTCTAATTAGCTATCTATTTATAGGTAATATATTATTATATAGTACTAGGTTATATTAGCTGCTTTATATATTACTTACTAAAAGATAGAGGTAAACTTATAGTCTTAGTCTAAAATAATATAATAAGAAATATTCTAGTTATAAACTTAAAAATATTATATTATAAATATATCCTAATATTTAGTAGTAAAGATAGTTTATTCTAGAAGAAGACTAATTTATTTTATAAACCTATTAATAATAATAAATAAAGTATTATATCCTAGTTTATTTTTATAAATAATATAAAAAGTACTATTAGTATTATATATATTTAAAAAAAGAAAAATAATAAAGTCTATAATAAGTATATTAAATAAAATAGAAATAATAGAGATTAATTAAAGATTTTTATAGAATTTATATTTTTATTTAGTATTAGTATTATAAAAGAAATAGTATAGGATATACTTTTTTAAAAGCTTTCTATCTTTATAGATTATAAGGCCTTTTATATTTTATATATATTTCTTAAAATCTTAATAGTTATATTAATTATATACTTTCTTAAAGATATCTTAAACTATAAAATAAGAAATATAGATCTAAGATTTATTAATAATAATAGTATTATCTTCAGGATTATTAATAATATCTTGATATTTTATAAATAATAGTTTATTTTTAATAAAATAAGAAAGCTTAATATTAATATTATTCTTTAAGATATCAAGGATTATAGTAGCTCGGTAATTATTTAGATACTTATTCTTTAGATATTCTTTAAATTTATTAGATAGTTTAATAATTATAAAAATATAGTAGACTTATATATATAATTTATCTAGATTTAGGAAGTCAGTATTTTAACTACAGGTAAGTTTAATATCTTATTCTCAGGTAAAATTTATAAATAAGTATAATAAGATATTAGGAATAATATTTACTTATCCTGGTTTATAATAGATAGTAAGCTTAAACTATTAAAGATACTAACTAGCACGTACTAGTTAATAATTCAGGTTCTTAACAGTAATAGATTAAAGTAAGGATTACTTTAAAATACTAATAGTAGATAAATAATTAGTATAGATAACTATAGAATATTTTAATAATTTAATATAATAATAAACTTTATAAATAGCTTAGATAAGATAAGAAACTTTAAATTCTATTAACTAGTAATTATACTCAGTATTAGTAAATAATTAATTAAGAAATAAAATAAATAATACTTTTATTTATACTAGAGATATAAAATAATTAGGATACTTATTCTTAATATAGTAAACCATAACTCTATATATAATATAGAAAGTATTAATATTAATATAAAGTTACTTTTCAGGATTAAAATATATAAAGAACTAAAGATTATAGAATTTATTTTATAGATTAAAAAATAATAAGTATTTAGTATTAATAGACTCTTTAATAGTAGTATATTTTATATATTCTTAATAGATTTAATCTTTAATAAGTCTATCTTTTAATAACTTAGTTTTATATAGTTATAAAGATTTACTTTAGGTAGTATAATACTTAATTTAATAATAAAATTATCTAGTTAATCTAAAGTAATATTTAAGATCTTGTAAAATAATAGGAAACTTTAGTAAAAGAATTACTTTAAGCTTTTTAATAAGTATAGTTAAATTAAGAATATTAACTCTTTAACTAAATAGTTAGATAGAAAGGAATTTAATAAAGACTTTTAAAGATTTAATCTTAATATTTAAGTCTTATAGATAACTGAAAACTAGACTCAGGTATTTAATATATTTATTTAATATAATAGAGGCGATAATTATATTATTAATATATACTTAATAGAATATTTTAAATTTAGCTAGATATAGATCTATTTAATATTAAATAAAAAAAATAGAATTAATAAAGTCTATAATAGCTATATTAAAGATTTCTTAGCTATAGTAACTTATAATAGCAAGGTATCTTTAATAATCTTAATATATTAACTATTAATAGAAGAACTTATAAGTATTAATAATAATAATATACTTATATTTATAAATAAATAACATAATTTCTTATTATATTAGAATCAGGTACTAATCAGGCTCTACTTTTTTATTTATATTATATAAATCTATAATAATATAATCTTTATCTTTATTTATTTAAGTTTAGGAATCAAACACGGTACACTAAATAATAAATATAAAATAGCTAAAAGATATATAAATAATAATAAACTTAAATTTTCTAGCTTTATATAATAGATCTAGAGTTTTATTAATAATAGTTTAATCTTTCAGGAATATTTAGTAAGTTTTAGATTTTAGTATATAGTATTTCTAGCTCTCTTTTAACAGGACTTCTATTTATTAGGATTCAGGGATATATATAATTAAATTAATATTTATTTCATCTCTCTAGATATTAAAATAGAAGATAAATTTAGTAAAATAAAAAATAGCTTTAAAATCTTTAATATAGATTATAACTCTATTAGATAATATTTTTATATTTTTTAATAAGATATTACTTTTATTTAGTAGATTATTAATATTATAGTAGGTTTTAGTTAGTAAAGCTTTAGTAAAGATATAAAATATATTAATAAATAACTATTTAATATATTAGTAATACTAGTAATTAGAATTAAATTTTAAAATAAAACAGGCAGAATCTAAGTTATACTATTTAATAAAAGAAGACTGTTATTTAATCAGGTATATTAAAGCAAGTTCCATGATTTTAAGCTTAATAAAAAAAGAGAAGTAAATTTAGAATTATTAATAATTCTTATATATTAATATCTAGGTAAAACAACAGTTCAGGATATAGAATTAGATACTTTAATAAATAAGAACTAGTTATTTATAAAGTAAGTATAAATATAGAGATCTAAGTTTAGGGATATCTTTAATTTAAAGATTAGATCTTAATCAGATAGGATAGATTTTATAGATATTAGGATCTTATATTTTAAATAAGAAAATATCTAGATTCTAGATATAGTATAGACTTTAATAGGATTTATTTAACTATTATTTTAATAATAAACTAGGATAGTTATATTCTAGTATAAATAAATAGTAGTATATTATTATTTAATATTAATAATTATATCTTTATAACTTATAATTTTAGTTCTAATAAGGAGCTTAACAGTGATATTAGCTATATAAATAGATATAGGGATTTATATAAATATAGATAAAGTATTATTAATTAACAGGCATAGAAAGTAGAGATAAAAGTATATATAGAGACTAGATATATAATTTAAGCTAATACTATTAATTATAATAGCTTTAGTTATCTTTTTAATTCTGATATTTAGAATAGCATGTAGAAAGTTAGTATTACTAACTAACTAGTAGTAACTAGTATTAAGATATATCTCTTTAAATAATTTAATAGTATTCAGGCTAACTATAATAGAAACAGATCTCCAGGTATATAAAATACTAATATCAGGTAAGTTAGTAGTATTTAATTTAATAATAATTATATCTAGCAAGCTTGTTATAAGTACTATTTTATAAACAGGTTTTACTTTATTAGATTTATTATATAAATAGAAAAAGTATTAGTATAATTTATTATTTAACTTAAAAGTTCTAATATAATAGAAATAGATAATAAAGTATAATTTTTTACCTGTAAGTAAATTCTTAACTTTAACTATAATTAAAATTTCTTACTTGATTAATTTAGTATTAATATAATATACTTTAGTAAAACTAGTAGAGATCTTATTTTCTTTATTATCTAAATAAACTATTTTAGTAATTCTAACTTCAGGTTCTTTATAGTAAGTAGAATAATTATTAGTTTAAATAAAAAACTTAATAAAATAAATAAAGTAAATACTAGTTTTAGAAAAAGTATATACTAGTTTAATATTCTAGTAAGCAGATTAATCCTAGATATAGTACCCTAGTTTAGCAGGTTACTTAATAAAATAAGTATTAATTTAATTCTATAGTTAATATAGGTTTCAGGAATTATTATTAAAGTTTATATTAATATTAATATTAGTATTAGATATTTAGTTACTATTACTTATAGAAAGCTTATTATATAAAAATCTATTATTATTAGCTTAGTATATTAGACAGGCGTAGCCTTATACTTAATAAAGATAATTTTATTAGTATAATAGAAATATATTTACAGGATATTAATATTATAGTTTAATAGTATATAACTAATATTACTATCTAAAAAACTAATATAATAAATAGCTATATTATTAATTAATATTATTCTATTAACTATTATAATTACTATTATAGCTATTATAGCTATCTTACTAGAATAGTAAGTTACAGAATCTATTATCTTTAAATTTATTCTTATTATTATTTAAGCCTTAGATATAGCTAGTCTTTTAATTATTATATTTAGTAATAAGGTTCTGCTATAGATATTATTTTTAATTTAAGATCTTAAAAAAGATACTGAATATAGTATTAGTCTTAAGTTTAGGAATATATTATTAAAGATTTATATCTAAATAGTTCTAAATAGTAGATATCTGGTTAAATTAATTATTAATTTTAGTAATATAATAGTAATAGATAATATCTTTAGTAAATACTTATATAATCTTACTAATATAGATATTAATATAAGTATAATATATAATATATAGCTTTTAGAATATTTAATAAGGATTTAGCTTAAATTATTTAAAAAGATATAGGATCTAATCTTCTTTAAAAAGTATAATATATATAGTAATCTTTTTAAGGATATTAAGTTAAGATATAAACTATTAGATAACAGTATTATAAAAGTATACCTAGAAATTAACTTTAATAAGATCTTTATCTTTATAAAGAGTAATATCTCAGATATAATTAATAAAAATATTAATATCCTTATAATATATAATATTATATATATATTTTATTAAAATATTATTATATATATTAGGCTAGAAGTAGCTAATATTATTAATTTTCTATATACTAGTAATATTTATGGCTTCTAGTACAGAGGTTATATTAGTATTACTATTTATATTACTATTAAAATTATTATTAAACGGGTTATTAGTATTATTATTATTAAAAAGATCTTTATTATTAGAAGATCTACTAGCTGCAGAACAGTAGTATAATCTAGGACAGTAATTATAATATAAATCTCTCTTAAGTTTAATAATTTATTTATTAACTATTATTTAATTATATTATATAGTTACTTATATCTATTAAAGTATATATATAAGATTATATATTATAGATTCAAGACCTTAGTTTATATCTACAGGCGGGTTTACAGAGCTACCTGTATATAAAATTAAGGGGTTAATACTTCTGCTAGGACTAGTATTTAATATAGTATAAATATTTAATATTATATAATTAATATTTAACAGTAAGCTTATAAATTAATAACATACTTACTTTCTAGTATATATATAAGATTAGTAATATAAATAGTATTTAAGCTCAGTACTAAAATTAATAAAAGATTTAATAGAAAGAATAATATATAAATTAAATTAGAAATATATATTTAGTATAATAGTATTAGTAAGGTTAAATAAGGTAGTAATAAATTTATTTAGTATAATAATAAATTCTTTAATAGATTCTAAATCAGTAATTTTACCTGCAGGTAAAATATACTGATTAATAAAAGAGATAGAAATATTAAATAATAAATATCTTTAAGTTTTTAATAAAGATAAAACTTAATAAACTTATATAAGATATATAGTTAGCAGTATATTTAGTAGATCTAATAAATTAGAGTATATTAAGATAGGAATAGATAGTATAGATATAGTTAATAGTATACTAGATTTAATATATTAATAAAATTAATCTTTAGAAATAATAGTCTTAGCCTTGCCTTTACCTAAAACAGAAAATACACGTAATAATATAGTAGATAAAATATATAAATAAATACTAAAAGAATATATTAGATTTATATTATTAGTCTCTAGAATATTTATTAATCTAATCTATTCTAGGTAATCAGGATACTAATTATAACACGTACTTTTAATAAGATAATAAAATTTATTAATAGTAGTATTAATTAAAGGATAATTAATCTTCTATAATATAGGATATTAATAAGTCTTTATAGAGATAGATATAAAGATATAAATAGTAATAAATTTAATAAGATAAATTAATAAAGTATTAAATTACTAAATATAGAGACTTAATAAGATCTTATAAAATACTTATAATTAATATCTAAGTTTAGTAAGGCAGAGCTCTAGATTTACCGGTATTAAAGTAAGTAAATAAAAGACTTAGAATATAAGAAAAAGATTAAAATACAGGTTTTTAATAAATTAGAGATAGATTTAATAAAGCTAAATAAAAGATTAATATAAATTAATAAATTAAGAACAGAATTAGATAAAAATAGAATAACAGATAGAATAAAGATAGAGTAATATAGTAATATAAAATATATTAAAATATCAGAGAATAATAAAAAAATATATAGAACTTAAATTTTAACTTATATAGTAATTTATTCAGAAAAGACTTAATAAAATTAATAAAAAATAATTATTTAAGATCCTAATTAATAGAACATGCTACCAGTTTATAGACAGGTTAAGATAGTTAAAGATAATTTATTAATTAAAGTAACCAGCCGGGTAGAAATAGCGGTACTAGAATAACTAATTAACTGATAAGCTAGTCCGAATCAGTACTAGACAAAGAATTCAGGGAAATTGATAAAGATAAGCTTCGGATATTGATATGGTAGGTGATGGTACTGCCACAGTATAGTAGTATATATAAGAGTTTTCATGCTAGGATCACGTGAAACCTATAAGACTTTACCAAAAGACCATATGAATTCCTCTAGAATCTATTAAATAGCGTACAGACATTATAAGTCTCAGGTATTAATCACGTGATTCCTGCAAGGCCTTACAACTGCCTCTCTCTCTTAAGATCTTTATTCCTGAAGACCTATAAAGAGTAGGCTAATACTTATTAGTATTTTATACTAAATTCTTAGTAACTATAATATCTTAATATAGGCTCTTAAATTACTACTAGAGCTAGGTATATATATAGCCTACTTTCTCACAGTAGATATCACGGGTATAGTTATATAAGCTTAGTTATATAATAATTTATTAGCTATACTTAGAATTAGATTAGATAATTATCAGGAGAAAAGCCTCGCAGGAGCTAAACTCTAAAAATTATCCTTTCCCGGGATTAAACCCGTGACCCCTGCATGACTATACTAACCTGGATCAGGTAATTATATCTCGCGATTTAATTATAAGAGTTTTTATACTAGGGTTATATAAAATCTATAAGACTTTACTAAAAAACTATATAAATCACGAGATATCTCGCGATTCCCCTAGAATCCATTAAGTAGCGCACAGACATTGTAAGCCTCAGGCATTAACCACGTGATTCCTGCAAGGCCTTACAGTATATTAGTCTATTAATACGAATTTCTAACTATTATTTCTTGATTATATATTAAATAATTATACTAATATTTAATATTTAGATTCTCCTGATCTCTATAATTTAAATAAGCTTTTTACTAGTTATTTTACTTAAAAATTCGCGGAGATATTATTATTAAAAGTTTTATTTATATATAGCGTGCCTGTACTCTATATTTTTAAATACTTAGTTCTTTATAAGTATTTATTTAATTAAATTAAGTTTTAGATATATTATTCTATATATTTTTTTATATTAATTACTATCTTTAATAGTTATCTTACTTTATATATTATACTAATATTATTATTTAAAGTTTTAGTATTATTAATATTATACTATAATATTACTTTTTTATTTTTAGTTTCTGATTAATCTAGCTTTATAGTTATTTTTATACTTAGAATCTTATTAATAAAGTATTTTAAATATTTTCTAAAAAATATTTTATTATTAAAGCTAGTCCTGTATCTCTTTTTTTTATTTATTATTATTTATAATTATATCTATATTATTATTATTATCTTTTCTTTATATATTCTTATTCCCTATCTTATTATTCTTACTAGTATTCTTAATCTTTTATCTAGTTTTTCTAGATTCTGTTATAATATACTATATATACTTATCTTATAATAAACTTTATTTATTTATATAGTTTAATAGTTCTTTAGAATAGTATAAGTCTTATTATTAAAAAAATAATAATATCTAATTCTATAATAAAATAAGTATTAAATCTTTTTTTATACTAGATTTAGAGTATTTTATTAATTTTTATTAAAACTATAAGATAGTTATTTCTAAGATATATCTTACTACTAGTAGGATAATTCTTTAAAAAGATACTATTAAGAATAATTATAATCTATTAGAGATTACTATCTATTATTATATATATTATTCTTATAAAGAAAATAAAGATATAATTTTTTTTATTACTAGCTAGAATAATAATTCTATTTTAGATTATTTATAAGTAATCTTAGTTATATTTATATAATAATATCTAATTTTTTATAATTTTAGATATAATATTTTTATATTATATATTCTAGTACTACTCTTTATAATACTATAGACTGTCTAGTTTTAAAAATCTTTAAGATTCTTTTTAAAGGTTATATATTCTTAAAAAGTCCCCAGGAGGGGCCTCTTACAGAAGTAATAAATAGTTTTTTTTTTTTTTTTTTTTAAAAAATTAATAATTATTTTTTTATAATTAGGATTCTATATAGCTTATAGATATTATAGGCTTTTTTCTTTTATATTTCTATAATAAATATTATTATTTTTTATAGATATCTAGTATAATAATATTTCTAATATAGTTAAGTAGTTTTTATATATTATAATTAAGATTCTATTTATATTATTTAATTAAAAATTAAAGTTTCTTTTTATATCTATAGTTTATAATTATATTTTTAATCTTATATTTTTCTACTTTATTAATAAATAGTAGTCCTGGCTTTAGAGCTCTATAAGAGTCTCTAATATATTTATAGAGTAAAGAGATATAAAATATACTATAGAATTAGTATATTTTAAAATATAAATATAATTTATAGAATTAATACTATATATATATAATCTTAAAAGATCTTATATATTAATTACTTAATTTATAGCTTAATCTAGTTTAATTAATATTTCTTATATTTAATATAATAAAATTACTAATTATAAATTATATATCTTTATATTTTTTATTATATTATTTTTTTATAGCTTTAATTATTTTTTTTAATTACTTAACTAGTTTATTATAGTTTTTCTAGAAATTTTTAACTTATTCTAGTATATTTTATATAATACTTTCTTCTAGATCTTTAATATTAATTTAAAATTATAGCTAATATTTTATTAAGGATTATATAAAGCTTTTATTTATATCTTATCTAATAATTTTATTATAGATAAGTTATATAATTAGTAACTATTATAGCTAGTTATCTTAATTCTAGTTTATATAAATATATAAATAGTACTTAAGTATTTAATTTTAGTATTTAGTTTATCTATCTATCTATAGATAATATATAGTAGTTAATTTATAACTTAAGTTAAGATAATAATAGAGTATTAACTAAAATATATTTATAAAGATATTATTTTTATTATTAACTATATTACCTGAGACTCTAATATATATATATATATATTTAATAAAGATTATAATAAGGTCTTCTGTAGAGATACTTTTTATATATAAAATATAAAATATATATTTAATAAAGTAGTTAATTACTATAAGAATAGTATTATATATCTTTTTTTAATATTTTATAGAT
>JAMABB010000067.1:0-29797 GCA_023625095.1 Aspergillus sp. S2111Y
CTATAATAAATAAGTAAATTAAGAAATATATTAAAGAATATAATATATATTAATAAATTATAGTATACTAGTATAGACTTTATAATCTAATAAATAAACTCTTATAATTAAAAAAGCTTATAGATTAGATTATAATAAACTTTATAACTAGACTATTATTTATAAAATATTAAGAAAAGATATATAATACTATTTTTATAGTAATTAACTACTTTATTAAATATATATTTTATATCTTATATATAAAGAGTACCTCTGTAGAAGATCTTGCTATAATCCTTATTAAATATATATATATATATATTAGAGTCCTAGATAATATAGTTAGTAATAAAGATAGTATCTTTATAAGTATATTTTAGTTAATATTTTACTACTATCTTAATTTAAGTTATAAATTAACTACCGCGTACTATTTATAGATAGATAGATAAATTAAATATTAAAATTAAATACTTAAGTATTATTTATATACTTATATAAACTAGAACTAAGATAACTAGCTATAATAGCTATTAATTATATAATTTATCTATAATAAGATTACTAGATAAGATATAAATAAAAGTTCTATATAATCCCTAATAAAATACTAGTTATAATTTTAAATTAATATTAAAGGTTTAAAAGAAAGTATTATATAAAATATACTAGAATAAACTAAAGATTTCTAGAAGAATTATAATAAGTTAACTAAGTAACTAGAAAAAGTAATTAAAGCTATAGAAAAGTAATATAATAAAAAGTATAAAAATATATAATTTATAATTAGTAACTTTATTATATTAGATATAAGGAATACTAACTAAGCTAGACTAAGTTATAAGTTAAGTAACTAATACTTAGAATCTTTTAAGATTATATATATATAGTACTAATCTTATAAATTATATCTATATTCTAAGATATACTAACTTTATAATATATTTTATATTTTTTTATTTTATAAATATACTAGGAATCTTTATAAAGCTTTAAAACCAGGACTATTATTTATTAATAAAGAGAAAGAGTATAAGATTAAAAATATAATTATAAACTATAGATATAAAAGAAAACTTTAATTTCTAGTTAGATAATATAGATAAGACTTTAATTATAATATATAAAAACTACTTAATTATATTAAAGATACTATTATACTAGATATCTATAAAAAATAATAATACTTACTATAGAAATATAAGAGAGAAAGACTTATAATATCTATAAGTTATATAAAATCCTAATTATAAAAAAAGAATTATTAATTTAAAAAAAAAAAAAAAAAGAAAAAAAAAAAACTATTTGTTATTCCTGTAGAGGATCCCTCCCGGGGACTTTTTAAGAATATAAAACCCCTGAAGAAGATCTTTTTTAAGGATTTTTAAAACTAGACAGTCTATAGTACTATAAAGAGTAATATTAAAATATATAGTATAAGAATACTATACCTAAAATTATAAAAAGTTAGATAATATTATATAAATATAGTTAAAATTACTTATAAATAGTCTAAAATAGAACTATTATTCTAGCTAGTAATAAGAAAGATTATATCTTTATTTTTTTTATAAGAATAATATATATAGTAATAGAAAGTAATCTCTAATAGATTATAACTACTCTTAATAGTATTTTCCTGAAGAATTATCTTACTAGTAGTAAGATATACCTTAAGGATAACTATCTTATAGTTTTAATAAGAATTAATAAAATATTCTAGATCTAGTATAAAAAGAGATCTAATATTTATTTTATTATAAAACTAGGTACTATATCTTTTCTAATAATAAGACTTATACTATTTTAAAGAGCTACTAGACTATATAAGTAAGTAAAGCTTATTATAAGATAAGTATATATAGTATACTATAGTAAAATTAGAGAGAGATAAGTAGGGAGTAAAGAAAACTAGTAAGAATAATAAAACAGGGAATAAGAGTATATAGAGAAAAAATAATAATAATAGTACAGATATAATTATAGATAATAATAAATAAGAGAAAAGAGGTATAGGACTAGTCTTAATAGTAAAATAAATAAGATATATTTTATATATATAATATATATTAGTAGCTCAGGCTATAGTAAAATATTTTTTAAGAGATATCTAAAATATTTTATTAGTAAGATTTTAAGTATAGAAATAACCGCAAGGCTAGACTAATTAGAAATTAAAAATAAGAAAATAATATTATAGTATAATACTAATAATACTAAAACTTTAAATAATAATATTAGTATAATATATAAAGTAAAATAACTACTAGAAATAGTAATTAATATAAAAAGATATATAGAATAATATATCCAAAGCTTAATTTAATTAAATAAATATTTATAAAGAACTAAGTATTTAAAAATATAGAGTACAGGTATATTATATATAAGTAAAATTTTTAGCAGTAATATTAATATAATATATAAAGCAAGATAACTACTAAAGATAGTAATTAATATAAAAAAAAATATAGAATAATATATTTAAAGCTTAAATTAATTAGATAAAACCCTATAAAGAACTAGATAATTAAAGATATAGAGTATAAGTATACTATATATAGATAAAACTTTTAATAATAATATCTTTATAAATTTTTAAATAAAATAACTAGTAAAAAGCTTATTTAAATTATAGAGATTAGAAGAATTTAAATACTAAATATTAGTATAATTACTTAATATATAGTTAAGAAATAATAGTTAAAAATTCTTACTAATAAACTAATATACTATTATACTAATCTATAATATAGTCCTATAAGACTTAATTTAATCTAAAAAAATATTAAATAAGATTATAAAACTTAGATAACTATATAAATAAAAGAAATTAGCTATTAAGTAATATAAATATAAAGAAATACTTATAATAATAAAAAATAAAAGATTTAAAAAGAAGAAAAAGAAAGAAAAAATAAATAAAAGATAAGTAATATTTTAGTTATATAGTATTACTAAACTATATATAAATTTATTTATAATAATACTAGTTATATAATAGCTAACTATATTACTAAAGCTATCTATACTTAATAGAGTAATAATATACTAATTTTAGATATATATTATATATTTAATTTTAAATTTATAAAACTAAGCTTAGTATTATTAGATTTCTTTTTTTTTACTTTATATCTTAACCGCAGGGCCTATTAAAAATAACTAATCATGAGGTTAAGATTATTTAAGAAAGGAAAATAACTATTATATACTGCTACCTATAGATACTATATAATAGTATCTTAGGTATACTACAGCTGCCAAGCAGCTGTTATATAATATATAACTATATATTACGCTGCTGGTTCTCAGCTAGGAGAACTAGTGATTAGTTCTATTAAATACAGACCTATTCTCTACCAACCATGTATCATGTCTCTATAATCCCTAGAGCACTGCTATATTAGTATTGCGGCCTAATAATTATTAGTTTAGTATATTAGACAGGTATAATCTTATACTTAATAGAGATAATTTTATTAGTATAATAAGAATATATTTATAAGATATTAATATTATAGTCTAATAGTATATAACTAGTACTATTATTTAAAAAACTAATATAATAAGTAATTATATTATTAATTAATATTATAATTCTATTAATTATTATAATTACTATTGTAGTTATTATAGCTATTTTACTAGAATAGTAAGTTATAAGATTTATTATTTTTAGATTTATTTTTATTATTATTTAAATCTTAGGTATAGCTAGTCTTATAATTATTATATTTTTTAGTAAGATTCTTCTAGAGATATTATTTTTAATTTAATATTTAAGAAATATATTAAATAAAATATCTATTTTAGATTTAGAAATATACTATACTAAAGACCTCTTATTATTTATTATATTTATATACTGACAGGTTTATATTATTCTGACCAGATAGCTTTAGCTCCGCTTCCCGGATCCTATTAATTAAACTAATTCAACACTTCACTATTCCATCAAGATCGCCTTCTTGCGACATAAAGCTTTTATTAACTATTTTAATAAATATAAACTTATTATTTACTAGATATTTATAAACTAAGATCTTACTAGCTAATTCTTAATTACTAATAATTAATCTTAAAGAATTAGTATTAAAATTAAAATTAAATAATAAGCTTTAGCTTAAGATTTAGTTTTACTACAGGCAAGGATTTTAGTTTTAATAAAGATTTTATAGGATATAACTCTAATTATATAGCTACTAGTAGAATAGTTAGTATATAAAGTAAAATATTAGACTATTTTAATAATATTAATTAACCAGCTATTATTAAGTATTATTCTAATTATAAGAACTACTATTATAAATATTATTATTATAATAAAATTTACAACTATTATTTAAGTTACTATTATAAGACTTATTCTTATAGAAATTATATTTAATAAACAGATTTTACTAGAGATATTCTTTATATTTAAGTTACTCTAAAAATTAAGTAAGTAAAATATTAATAGTAGATTTAGATATATTTCTTTAGAAATAAATATTAAGATAGTTCTATATTATAGATATTTAATTAAAAGAGTTAACTATACTAGTAATTTAATAATAATAAATAATATTTTTTATAAAAAATTAAAAGATACAGCTAGCCTTAATATTAGAATAATTATAGCTTAAAATATATGGTTTCTATAATATTACTGTTACGACTTGGATAGAACGAAAGCTTGTATTCTTGGTAAAACTTGAAGATAATATTCTATCTGGCCTCCCTCTGCAGGAAGTTATATATAGCATGACTAAGCTTTTTACCTTGCCTAGCATAATATATACTATTAATAAAGAAAGACGCACTTTATCAGCTTACACTA
Source organism: Aspergillus sp. S2111Y (assembly GCA_023625095.1). Lineage (NCBI taxonomy): Eukaryota > Fungi > Ascomycota > Eurotiomycetes > Eurotiales > Aspergillaceae > Aspergillus > Aspergillus sp. S2111Y. The sequence goes on from JAMABB010000067.1 coordinate 4,805, forward strand.
GCTTAAGATATAAAATAAGACTGGTACCAGGTGGAGAAATAAAAGTAATAGAGAGTAAGACCGGGAGAAAACAGTCTAAGACTAATATATATAAAGCATAAAATAAAAGAAATTTATAATATTTTTATTAAGTATAGCCGGGGAAAACAGTCTAGGACTAATATATATAAAGTATAAAACAAAAGAAATTTATGTTAAATAGGAAAAATAACCTAAAGTAAAAGAAAATTAAGATATCTTATTAATATTAAATCCATGCTTGGCAAGCATGGTCAAGGTTTTCTTTATAAGTAGCCAGTATTTAAATAGTTTTTATATAATTTCAGGATTAGTAAAATAGTATTCTTCTAAGGAGTATAGTAGGTTAGCTCCTGTAGAATATTAATACCAGTCGCTAGGTAAAATAGTTAGGTAGAGAAAAAAAAGAACTATAAATACTAGTCCCTATAGATAGATATTAGTATTAAAAAATAAGTAAAGATTAGCGTGTAGTTTACAGAGACTGATAGGCTAGTTTACTTTAGGTATAGTAGAGATATCTATAATTACTATCTTAAATATTTTCTTTGTGTTATAATGTGTAAGGCGGGTTTTACCTAGAGTAAGGTATTAAATATAATATTCTAAAGCCTAGTTATAAAGTAGCAAGAAGTCTTATAAGAGATAGGGAAGAAAGGCTTTCAGGACTGGTTAGTTATTATCAGTGTTAGTGAATAGGGCCTTGCGCTTCTTAGTAGTTTCCTTATTATTATTATCAGAAATAGTAGAGGCTTTCTAGTTAGGAGTTAGAGTAGATAGCTTTATATTCTTTAAGACTTTCTTTTTATTTACTAAGTATACTTTATTAAGTTTTAAGATAAGCTCTATAATAGTTTTATTAAGAATATAGAGATCTTCTAGTATATTAACTATATAAGCTATATAATACCTAGCACCGTGCTTAAGTTTAATATTAAAGATAGAGACTCTATTAATTTCCTAGTTATTAGATATCTAGGAACTAACTAATAAAAGATTTACTTATTCTTTTATATTAGTATTAAGTATCTATTTCTTATATTTAGTAGTATACTTTACTCTAGTAAGGTTATCTAGTATAAAGATAAGATAATTAGAATATAAGTACTTATATAAATAAAGTTTATATAGGCAGGCCTGGTAATAGTAGTCTCTTATTTTTTTAATAAATTTATTAACTATTTATTAAAGGTAGTCTCTGGTCTCTTTTATATCTAAAAAAATAATTACTAAATAGGTTTTATAAGAAGTATAGTCTTTATAATAAGTTATTCTTTTATTCTTTACTATAATATTCTAAGTATAACCGGTATATAAGATATATTATAAAGATATTATCTTATAGTATAAAATAATATTAGTATTACCTAGTACCTAGACTTCTTTTTTTAGGATTAGGTTATATACTAGACTATTATTACTATATCTTAAGTAAAGTAGATATTTTACTAGAGTTCTATTTCTAGACTCTGCTTTTATTATATTCTCTAAGTAGGAATAATAGAATATTAATCTAGAAAAAATATTCTAATTATATTATCTAGTATAAAAGTAATTTACTTAAGATTATTATAAAAGAATTAAAAAAGTAGAGTATTATAATTATTAGCTATATCTTAAAGCTTCTTTATAAATTTAGTTTTAGCTCTTATTTTTTTAGTAGTCTTAAGCTCTTCTTTAGTATTAGCTAATTTTTTAGCTTTGTGTTTCTAGTGCTTTTTAGCAGCTGATTTTCTGCGGACTATTATAATAATAGATTTAGGAGCACCGGTCTTAATAAGAAAGTCTTTAATACTAGTAAAATCTTATTATTTAAGAGAATAGATCTCTACTTAGAAGATATATAAATAGCTATCAGGGCTAATAACTAGTATTTAGGAAAAAGTAAATAGTAAATTCTCTAGAAAGTAAAAAAGTTAGATTTTAGTATTAGTAAGCTAGTATTCTTACAAGCCCAGCTATTTAACAAGGTTCTTAAAATTTCTGTTTAGTAGATAAAACAGGAGCTTGTAAAGATACAGGTTTTAAAAGTTAGTAAAGATAGAGACAGGTTTCTTAGAGAGAATATTATAAAGTACTAGATTAATAGTATAATTAAGCAGAATAACAGCGTCTTCATCAGAAGTTATAAAGGAATTAGTTAAAGATATAAGAAAGAGATATAAAGAGAAAGTAAAAGAAAAAAGAAATATATAGAAATAATAAAAAAAAGAGAAAGAGAGTATAGAAAAAGCATAAATCAAAGAAAAATAATAAATAGAAGAAAGAAGAAGAGAAGCAAAATTTATATTACTAAAAATAAAGTAGTAATTGTCTGCTAAAGAATAGTTTTCTAAGGTTTATGTTTTTATTTAGCAGTTTTCTGAGGTTTGTGTTTTTATTTAGGAAATAGGTACCAGTTATTATAGCTTTTTACTAGATCCTGCGCATGTTAGAGATATATAAATAGGTACCAGGTATCAGCAGTGTTATTATAGCTCTTCTAGTATATAAGATATTTAGGGTCTCTATCTTTATCCATGCACTGGTTAATAAGGTAGTTAATTTCATAAGCTTTCTCGCTATCTATATTAAGTACTACCTCAGGGGCGGGGGATTAACGGCTATAGAGATCTATAGTTTAGGGTATCTTTTAAAGATAAATAACTAATATTACTAGATAAATTTTCCAGTGCTTAAAGAATTCAAGCTTATAGGCTAGAGAGTTAACCTATTTAATAATCTAGAAAGAACCGGTATATTAATTACCTAGTTTATAGCCTAGAATAATATTATACTTATAGCCCTTATAAAGATAAAGTATAATCTTTTTCTTTTTAATAACAGTTACTAGCTTATATTTATTATTATATTATTATTTTATAAATATTTAGGCAAGCTTCAGGGCTTCAGCAGTATTAATACAGGAGTTAAAATATTATATTAATATAGAGCCTGCGAGTCCTAGATTTAAGATAGAATAAAGTTAGGTACTATATATAAGCTTATAAGGACTTTTACCAGTTAAAGTATTAAGATATATATTAAAGCTTACTTATATTTAGGAGAGTATAGCTAGCTATTACTTCATGTCTACTAGACTAGCTATTATATAGTAGAGATATATATCTAAATATTAATTTATATACTTAGATTAGCTATTTATCTATATATAGTATACTATAGAGTAGTAATTCTTAACTCTTAAAGTTTTAAAAATATACTACTAGATATTAGAGAGAAACTTAAGATTATAATTAAAGATAATAATAACTAGTATTTCCTAATCTCCTAGAGCAAGCCTCTCGAGAAGAGAATCTACCTATTAATATAATTTCTAATCATCTTTACCAGAAAAGGTACTTATTTATTTTATAAATTTATCAGTAATTATCATGATTATATTATAAGTACCAGTATCTAGAAGATAGATTATTATATCTAGTATTAAAGTATAAAATAGAATCAGGATTATTTAAATAGATACTAGCATGTTATAAGAAACATAATAGTAAGTTACTTTATACTAATATTCAGAATAATACTATATATATATCTTGACTACTTCAGCTCTACGCGGGAATATAATATCTTTAAAATAAGTAATCATATTTTTAATACCTGGATAACTATTTAAGTTATAAGCAAGATATAGTATTTTAGCTAGTATTAAAAAAGATAAAATAAGATATCTTTCAGGTAGCAAGTAAAATAGCCTATTTTATTTTTTAAAGAATAAAAATACTTTAATAAAGCTTTTCTTATTCTAGTTAAAAACTTACTTAGCCTAGCATCGTCTAGATAGCCGTCCGCGATTTTATAATAAAATTCAGGGGATATATTAAATATAAGCACTATAATATTTTCTAGTTCTATATAAAATATAGTAGCTAGAAAGTCTTTAAAAAAGTCCTTTATAAAGAACAGTAGCCAGGACAGCGCGTCTAAAATAAGATATATCTTACTAGATTTATAATAGAAGTTAATACTAAACTACTAGAGATATATAGAGATAAGTACTAGTTATAAATTAGCTCTTACAGGGCTGGTTATTTAAAATAATAGCTACTTAGCTATATTAATATTTATACTATAGTCTATCTATAGAAAGATCTTAGTTTTATATACCTCTATTAGATACTGAGTTTTATAAACTACCTAAATAATACTAGATAGCTCTAATTCTATTAGTTAATAGTAAGTCTTTACAGAGTATAAAGAATAATTAAGAAAAATAATTAATTAAATAATATTAGATACTAGTAGATTATTTTTAATAGAATTATAATCTAGCTTATAAAGTATACTATCTAGATTATTATAAAGTAGATAAAAGATAGAGCTACTATAATCTTAATATTTAAAAAAGTCTAAATCTATATCTAACTATCTATTAGAATTTTAATAGATAAGAAGCCTTAGTAACTATTCTCTTTAAAGACTTTAAAATACTTTAAGCTTCTTTTTTATTAGCTCTATAATAACTTTACTATTCGTGAATTTTATATATAAAGTATCTTTCTTAAATAGAACTTCTTTAAAAAGAATAGTTTTATAAGCTTATAAGAAGGCTTCTTTAGTAGTAAATTAAGATATATAAAAATATAAAAAGCCGGCTATACCTAAATATATAGAGAGATCCGTGAGTATTTTTAAAAAGTATAAATCTCTAAATACCTGGAGACAGCTTTTAGTAGCTGTAAGACTAAAAGCAGAGACTTATTATTTAAGGAATTTAACTAAAGAAAAGCTAATATAGGTCTTCTTAGAGTTTAGACCTATTTATAACTTAGTATAGCAGTATAAAACACGGGTAAGATATTCTTTATAGTTATTAAAAAATTATAAATAAATAAGAAAGTTATCCATGTAACTCTAGTAATATACATGGTATTCGCGGAATAATATATCTATTATTTATTATATATATACTATACTATTGATAAAGCCTATAAAATAGATTATAAGTTATTCTTAGTCTTAGTATAATATAATATCTAGATATTTCCAGGAATCAGGATATACTCTCTATTAATAGAAGAAGCTTATAGTATTAAAGATTATAATATAATTATAGTCTCTTAAACAGGTAATAATTTTTATTATTATAAAACTAGAATAGATATTATAGATTATCTATATATTTAGATTACAGATATCTAGAACTAGATAGTCTTTTAATTTAGTATAGCTATCTTTTATTATTATATACTAGATAATAAAGACAGGGATTCCTGAAAGAGTAAATATATTTAACTAGTATATTTTATATTCCTTATAAAGCTTATTATAGATTTTATTAACTTTAGCTTAATCTTTAAGACTAAGAAAGTAAACCTTAGATTAATTTTAGATATACTCCTTCTAGGAAAGTTTTATTTTAATATATATCTAGAGATATTTAAATATATTTATAAAGCTATCTCTATTCTAAGTTTTTTAATAATTACTGATAATCTTCTTTAAATATTTAAAGATAAATAGATTACTATAGATTATAATACTGTTACTAAGCTTAATTTATAGTAAGACAGTACCTACTACTTCTATATACTTATATTCAGGGGATAAGAAATATAAGATATTAGTTTAGTCAGTAAGTTACTTAGTAAGAATAGCAGCAAGCTCGGGAAGAGTAAATATATTACCTTAATAAATATCTATATTATTTATTTCTAATAGATTATCTAGAGGGGTATTATACTATATAGTAATTAAGAAGCCAGTTTAATTAATTACTAAAATATAGAAAAGATTATAGTTAACAGTATATATAAACAGTAATAGCAGTAGATACTAAGCTAGTTTAAAAAGATAATCATAATCTAGAGATAGAGTAGGGGTTTAAATAAAAATAGCTAAAATAAAGTATATCTCTATATTAATCCTATCTTATAAGAAGACTTTATAGGGATTCTTATAATAGTCTATTTTAATAGTTACTATAAAAAGAAATATTATATTACTATAGTATAGTAGAGTTAATATATATTTCAGGAAATCTAGTAAAATACTATAAGGCGCGAGGATATTAATATCTAGTAGTATATTTAGCTTAAGATAATCAGTAATATAGGTTTTATAAGTTATTAAGACTAGTATTTTTCCAGATTCTTTATAGGCTAGCAGGTAGATAATAAGATTTATAAATTTATAGCTAGTAACTTTATTCTTGATTCTCTTAATAGGAATAGGAATACTATATAAGATTTTAATATTTAAAAGATACTTTAGAAGAAAAGCTTTATTAATTAGAGTAATTATACTGCCTGTATTACAGTATATAAAGCTAGATTACTCTTTAAAAGATAGAAAGCACTATATCTATATATATTTCTAGTTTCTAAAGCTGAGTCTATTCTAGAGAAAGGAATCTGTAGTAATAAAAAAAGATAACTTCTAGACTAGAAGAATCTATAAAATATAATTTAGTATTAGCTTAATTATAGTTAGGCTAGTAGCTATTAAGCTTATTCTTAAAAGAAAAAAAAGCTTTGTATACTATATATTAGATATTATTAATATATTCTATAGTAGTATTATTATTAAAGTTATAGTATTAGTCAGGTTTTATTTTATAATTATCTTTATTATACTTATTTTCTTTATCTAAGTAATAATTATTATCTTAGGCAGCATGTTTACTATAGAAAGCATGGATATTTTATTAGTAGAGCTAATAAAGACTATATTATAAATTAAAATACCTGTAATAAAATAAGTAACCTTAATATCTATTATTATAAGAATAGATATCTCTATCCCGGGAGTAAGTATCTCTATTTTAAGGAATAAAGAGCTAGGCAGGCCTGTCTATTAGTATATACTATCTATCTAAAGATATATTCTACTATCTATTTCTTTAATAAGAAGAATAGTTTCTGTATTACTAGATATTATTAGTATTATAGATATTATTCTAGTTATTTTAGAACTAGTTAAGATTATAAGATTAGTAGTTTATACTATACTAGTAAAAAGAATAATTATAGTAGATATATTAATCTTACTAGTTAGCTTACTTTTTATTAAGTAAGTTAATAAATTAGATAACTATGGTTTCAGGTTATAGTTTATTAATAGTCTTGTGTAGCTTAATATTAAGCTAATACTATATTAAGTAGATTTAAAAGTATTTATTATAATTATTATATTACTGATATAGAGCTATAATAGATAATATATAGATACTAAAAAAGTAATTATTTTATATATCTACTAGAATAAACCTCGTGCTTTCTAGTTATAAATAAGCTTAGTTAGAAGATTTATAAAAGTAGTATATAAGTATTCTATACTAGTCTTCTATATTTTATATATAGATTAAATCTATATATATTACTATATTAAGTTTATTATTCTACCAGGATAATACTTCTTTATAAAAATAGTTATTAAGGATAGCAGAGATCTTATATATCTCTTTAGTTTAGAATATTATATATAGCTAGTTATAGAAAGAATATATATCTTTATAATAAACTTTATTATCTTTATTAAACTTATTAGTTCGGTCAGGGGCGTCAGGTTTAAAGTAGCTAATATTACTAGGTTTAATATAGCTTTTATATACTTAGTAAGCTGGTTATTAAGATTAGCTAACTTATATTAGAGCAGGCAGGTAGTAAGAAGATATAAAAAAAATATAGAAAATATATACTAGAAAAGAATATTAAGATTAAGGCATTATCTAAGGTATTAGCTAAGTATATCTAAAGATATTCTGTAGTATATATTAGTACTTAAGAAAGACAGGTACTATATTATACAGCTACTAGTAAGACATAGACTAAGATAATCTATAAAAAGAAATATTTAGATTAGATACTTATAGTAAAGATAAGTTCTGCAGTATCTAAATAACTACTATATTAATTATTACTTAAAGCTAGTCAGGTACTATGCCTAGTATACCAGAAACTATCTAAGTAGTAGTAAGAGGTAGTATTGTTATAGATTATAAAGAAGAGTTCTGGCATTAATTATATATACCAGTTATAGAGATTAGTACCGCGGACAAAGTCCTTAATATAAAAAAAATATAGTCCTCTGTAGTTAAAGCTATTCTTTAACTAGGTCTGCTAGATTCTCTTATTATAACAGGTAATATATAGCTTGCTTTGCTAGTAGTTTTCCTGATTTAGTTAATCAAGGATAAAGCTCGGTTTACTAAGAATAATAGGGAGTCAGGCATCTCGCTAGGCAGGTCTCAGGTTAATACAGGATACACGGGAGCTAGTAGAGTAATTAGAGTAAATATTTAATTAAAAAAGATTTAGTATCAGCGATCAGGCAGAATATAGATAAAGATAGAATAGTTCTAATATTTTTTAGATTTATATAGAATAACTATTAGTAGAATAGATATACTTTATACAGTAGTAGCAGATATAGTAGTAACAGTAGTAGCTATAGTAGTCTACTAGATAGGTAGTATAATAACTAGTATAGAGTATACTATTAGTAAAGATAGGTTATCTTTAATTATTTAAGATATAGATACAGGAATAATATCTTTTATTATAGTAGATATAATTACTAGAGCAGGGATTAGATTAGAAATTTAAGGATTTTTATTCAGTAGTTCTATAGCTTTAAAACTAATAAAGTCCTTATTAAGTTCTATATCTACTATTAAATCATTAAAATACTTAACAACCGCTCTGAATATTATAATATAATTATATAGCCAGGAATCAGGATATAGCATGCTTTATACTAGGGTTTTACCTGCTTACTTTATACTAATTTCCGTGATAACTATTAATTCTAACCTAGATCTAGATCTAGCAGATCTAGAGCAAGATCTGGTTCTTCTTTTTAATATTAATATCAGGAATCTTTCAGAGCAGGCGAACCAGTATAAGCGAGATAATAGTATATTAGAAAAAGCAGATATATTTTAATATTCTATTTCTAGAAATCAAGATATCTACATGGCAAGCTTCTCTAGGTCAGATACCAGTAATATTAGATTAAGTATTATTAATTAATAGAGTATAGGCGGATTACTTAGCATGCTAGTAAGCATGCAGGTAGATAGATTAGTTAGTTTAATAATAGATAGATTAATAGGATTATTATATTCTCTAGGATTAAAATCAAGAAATATATAATAGGTTAAGAAGCGTGAGCCCTAGAGCCACGTTAAGTATATAACTTCATGTTAAGTATTATATTTTATATGATATAAGCAAGCTGTCGCGCGTTATATGTTTACTAGATTAATTATATCAGAGCAGTATGTTTAGCACTGTTTTAGCACTATCCCGTTCCTGACCTAAAGTTAAAGACAGAAAGTAAGATAGATAGTAATAGGGTAAAGATTAATAATAAAATAGAGTAGTATATTATACTAGTAGAGTAGCAGAGATATCACAGGTAGTTAATACCTACTAAGTAACAGTAGAGAATAGTAGGGAAGAAGTCTTTTTAAAAGTAAATCATAATATTCTTATTTATCTAGTCTTTTAACTAGTAACATTAGACATACTACCATATATTATAACTTAGATAGAACGAAAGCTTATATTCTTAGTAAAACTTAAAGATAATGTTCTATCTGGCCTCCCTCTACAGGAAGTTATATATAGCATGACTAAGCTCTTTACCTTGCCTAGCATGACAATTACTTAGAGATTTACTTTAAAATAATATAAGAGATAAGTAAGTTAATCTTACTTTATAAAAGTAGTATATAAAGTAATCTTTTTTAAATTAATAAATTATAAAATAAATTAATATAAAATAGCTTTATAAAAATAAGCTTAGATATTTATCTTAACTATAAATTTTTTTTATATATTATAATATTATAAATATAGTCTATAAATATATTTATATTTTTATAATATATAGAATTATATTATTATTTAACTAAAGTATTATTAATTATATCAGGCTAGAAGAAACTAATTTTATTTATTTTTTAGTTATTTATATAGTTAATAGCAGTATTAAGATTAATAAGATAGCTATTAATTAAAAGATCTAGATATTTAAGATTTCTTATTACTAGTAGAGTTAGCTTGCTATATACTAGCTGAGTATTAAAATTATAGTTAAAATTAAGCTTTAATAATACAGGCTTTAAGCTAACTAATATAAGTATTAATTTATTATAAAGTAAATAATATATTTACTAGACTAAACTTAAGATTTACTATAAAAACTTACTAGTTTTAATTTATATTATTAATAAAGAAAATAAATACTTTATAATTATTATAGCTTTAATAATTATTATTAAAATCTTTAAATACTAGATCTCTAGTATAGTATTAATTTTTATATCTTATTAAAGAAATAATGTTTTATATTACTATAATAATAGCTATCTTATATGGTTTATTAAAGATAGTAAATAATTTAATAGTAATAGTAAATAAAATATAAGAATTTCTATACTAATTATTATTATAGAGATTATTAAAGTTATTTACTAAATTAGATTTAGTAAAACTAATATAGTTAGAGAATCTTTTAGAAATTAAGTATAACTATAAAAAACTCATAGATTAATACTTTTATTAATAATAGAAAGACTTATTAATAATAATAGTAAAATAAGATACTAGATATATAATAGAAGATATTATAATAAGAGAATCTAAAAAAGAAATAATAATAGAAAGAATAGAAAGTCTTTTAATAGATTTTTTATTAATAGTTAATAAGATAGTAATAAAATAATTTACTAAATTTAAATAAAACTAGCTATTAAAAGGTAGAGCAGGCTTAGTAATATTAATTTTAAAAATTTAGTTATTTATTACTTAATAAAGAAAAGTATCTATATTATTAATTTTAAAGTACTTAATTAAATAATAGAACTCTTTAGTAGCTTTATAAATAATAAAATATTTTAATATCTAATTAGCAGGATATAGGATAGTTTTTAATAATATAGAAAAAATAGTAGTAGATAATAAATAAAAAAATTAATAGATATCTTAACTAGTAAACTATCTAGTAAAATAACTAGTAAATTAGTAATAAATATTTAATTAATAAATAAGCTTATTTAAATATAGCTTAGAATAATTACTTAATAAATTTAATAATATTAAGAATAAAAAAAATAAATAGTTAATAATTTTACTTACTAGTATTATTTCTAGCTAGTAGTAAAGCTATACTAAGTGAGATAAGCTTTAATAAAAATAATTATTAATTAAAGTTTTAATATAATATCTAATAAAATACTCTAGTAAATATAATATTTAAATAATTAAAGTTTTATAAAATTTAGTAATAATAATTTCTAGATATTTTTAATTAGTAGGATATACTACTACTATTATAAGAAAGTAATCTTAATAGAATAGATAAAGTATTAATTTAACTGAATAACAGGATCTAAGAAACAGAGCTAAAACTATTTAGTTAGAATAATATAAACCTATCAGTATATAAATATGATAAATAACAGGAGGTCTTCAGTATGTATCGATAGGCAACAACCGGTCATATCACGACAAGTCTATATATATTTATATTATAACTACTAACTACCTGGCTATTTAAATAAGAAGCTTAGTAAATAATTTAATAGTTTATATAAAGTTATTAAATATCTAGTATATAAAACTAATTTTTTTTCTAATTTTAGAATATATTCTATAGTCTTTGTTACCTAACTTAAATTTATAAAATATAAAAAACTTTCTAGTAATTTTTATTTTTATTAACTTATAAAATTCAATATTATTAAAAATAAATATTTCTCCAATAATTCTAATTATTATAAAATTAAATATTATATATATAAGAATTAAAACTATATGTTATGTTTAAGAGGCCTCCTGTCTTAATTCAATACTAATCCTGTTCTAGACTAGTCCTGGTTAGTTAATTATTTTAATATAGTAGTCTTTTACTCTATTAATTCTTTAATAATTCTTATTTCTTAATAATTTTATCTTTTTCAAATTAATTTATTAATATAATGACTATTAAGTTATTTTATAAATAGTAATATATCTAGAAAAGATCTAGATATTATTTTAAATTAAATATATCTTTTTTCTATATTAAAAATAATATAGTAAACCTAAAATTATTATTTTACTTTAATTAATATATTAATATATTAGTATATAGTATTTCCTGTTTTTTTAATTATAATATTTTTTATTAATTATTAAGTTTAATCTTTAATTTCTTTTATATTATCTCTAATTTATTAATTTTTATTAATTTCTTACTTTTTTTATTAAGATTTATTAAATACCTGTTTATTTTATTAAGTAATTCTAAAATTATATATTTCTAATCACTAGATTAATACCTATTTATTCTAACTAATATATTACTAAATTTATCTATTAATTATTATATTTTTATTTTATTTTATTATCTAGAAAAATATCTAATTTTAATAGAACTATTTTATATTTAATTAAATATTTTATTCTCTACTATTTCTCTCTAAAATTTAGTTAAAATATCAGTTTCTCTCTCAATTAGGAAATTTTAAGATTTTTATTAAATTAAGCTATTATTAAGCTAGTAAAGCTTTTAGAGATATTAAATCTTATTAAATTATTTAATTATCTTTTATAGATTACTGAAAACCTGTTAATTAAAGCTAACTATATTAATTCTGAAAAACTATTAAAATATTTATATTTATAAAGTATATTAAGCTTATTAATAATATCTAATAAAAAAGATAAAATATTAGTTTATTAATAATCTTTATTTAAATCTATAAATATTAAATTATCTAAATTTATTATTTCTTAATCAGAGTATTTCTTTAAAGATCTATTAAACTCTTTATTTACTATTTATTAAGTTTTAGTATTAACTATTAAGGTTTCTATTAAATATATTATAAAAATTATAAAATATCTAATTTTTAAATTATTAAATACTAAACCTGTTATTTTTAATATTAAATTACTAATTATTAAATCTTCTATGCCTGATACTACTAATAAATTTATTAAGTAAATTATATTAAAATCTATACTTACTAAAGTAATCTTTATAGAATCTATATTTCTTAAATCTATATTTATTAAATCTATTCTATATTTTAATTATAGTTAAAACCTACTACTTTATTAAAACCTAATTTTTAAGTATTATAAAAAATAATCTTATAGCTTTAATTTATATTTTAGTAATTATTTTAATATAAATTTATTATACTCTAGCTTAATTAATACTTAATATTCTTATAAAGTTAGATCTAAAGCTAGAATCAAATCTAGTCTAAATAATCTCTACTAGTTATTATTATAGAATTAGAAAAGTATTAACTAATATTTTATCTAGTTCTAGGAATAATTTAACTATTAGTAATAATAATATATAAATTAAGAGCTTACTAAATATATTAAATATATCTAGGAATAATAAACTAATAATTATTAGAACCTAGATTTATCTAATGATAATAGTCCTGATAATCCTAATAATTTTAATTATAGTAATAGATATAAAAATAATTATCTATATAATAATAATAATAATTATAATAATTATAATAATTATACTAATTATACTAATAATACTAATAGTAATAATAATAATAATAATAGTTTTACTAGCTATTAAAGAACTAAAGAAATTAGCTATTTCTAGCTTAATATAAAAAATAATATTACTATTAAATAAGCTAGTAATATTATATATAATAAAAATATAAATATATTTATTAACTATATATAAGATATTATTATCTATAAAAATAAAGATCTAGTAAAAATAAATATTTAAGTTTATTTTTATAATATTATATTAAATTAGTTTATTATATAATTTACTAAGCTTAAGAAGATAGCTTTATATATTACTTTTCTTAAAGCTAGATAGCTTATTATTTTATTTTATTAATTTAAATCTAATTTTTAAACTATACTATATAAGTTAACTATAAATATAAAAATATTTATATTAATAAAATTCTATAAAACTTTATTAAAGAAATTATTTATTATTATTATACTATAGAAATTAATATTTTTTTTAACTAGATATCTATAATTTAGAATTATCTTAAATCTAGTCTTTAATAAAATATATCTATATTTAAGTCTATTATAAATATAGCCTGATTTCCTAAAAAGTTTTAAAAAAAGTAATATCTCTAGTAAAATATTATTATTTATTAAAATAAGACTAAGTATAATACTAATTAAAATATAATTTAATAATAATTATATTTCTAAATCTAAAATTAATTCTATTTTATTTCTAAGCTATATTAATATTAATTTTTATAGAAGCTTACTATACTATTAAAATCTAAATTTATATTTTTAATAGTTATAGTTCTAGTTAAACTCCATTCTCTTTATTATATATTCAAATATACTAATATATAGTTATTAAACTTAATATATTTTCTAAAAATATAGTTAAAATTACTAGTAATTCTATAATAGTTAGTAAAATTAATTATTAAATTAAAATTATCTAAATAATTACTTATAAGGGCTAATAGGCTATTTCTAGTTAAATTAAAATTATAATTAATAGTTAAACTTATTATTTTATAACAATTATAATTATTAGAATTAGAATTAAAGTTAGAATAATATTTATATTTATATTACTAAAAATTATATAAATTCTAAATCTATTATTATACTTAAATTTAATACTTAATTTAATTATATCTTAATAGAAAATAAACTTAAAACTTAGATTAATTCTTATAATTCTACTAGTAGCTAAATAAATAGTACTTTAAATTAATTAGATGTATATTATATTAAGCTTACTAGATTTATTAAATCTAAGTATTCTAATAACTAGAATATTTACTATACTAAAATATATAATACTAATATTAAGTCTAAACCTGCTATTACTACCTACTAGTATTACAGGAAGTTTTTTAAATTAAAAAATACTTTAAATAAATATTTATTTTTTAAAGATTTATTATAATTATATTACTTATATTAGATTAAATAATATTAAATAATATTATAATTTATTTTAATACTAGCTATTCTTAATTCATTATTAATTCTAAGTTTACTAAAAAAAATATATAATATTTAATAAAATAAAATAAATAAACTAATTACTATAAAAAATATTAAATTAAAAAATAAGATAAATAAGATTATTATATTTTTATTATTTATCTTAGATACTATATTTAGTACTTTTAAAGAATATATAAAAATTAATATTTAAATATATATTATTAATTAACTTTAATTTAAATTATTTATTAGAATTAAAGTACTTGCCTGTAAAGAATTTATATTTAATTTTAAATATTTTAAGATTTTTATTAGCTTCTGCTAGAATATTTTTTTTTAATTATCTATATTACTTAGCTTTACTAAGTTAAGAATATTATAATTATATTCTAAAAATAAATTATACTATCTACTTATTTAAAAATATAAATTTTAATAAAACTTTATATTACTTTATTTAAAGAAAACGACTTTATATTTAAATCTATAAAATATCTACTTATATTTAAATTAAAATTAAAATAATTTATTATTTATATTTATCTTATAAAGTATAACTTCTCTTTTATTAAAATTATTAATAATTTAAATAAACTTATAGTTATTATCTATGTATATCTACTTAAGATCTATATTTAACTTTAAATATATTATAATATATTATATATCTATTATTATTAAAGATCTAGCTTATAACTATAAAGATTTATTATATAAATAATATACTATTAATATAAAACCTATTTTTATTTATTATTAATATATTAAATATATCTTTATATATATAAACTATATTCTTACTAAAGAAAATATATCTAAATCTAAAATAAATAATAAGCCTAAAATTATTAAAATCTAGAATTATAATAGTATTACTATTCTATCTAATAATATTATTATCTATAATAAAGATATCTATATTATTTATTATTTTAGAGAACTTACTAGCTATTTTAATATCTAGAGTATTCCTGATATAATTAGATAAGTTAATATTCTTAAAGACTAGTAAATAAAAATATTATTAAAAAATAATTAAAAAGACTAGTTTTAAAAACTCTATATTTATTATATTAGTTTTAAGAATTATACTAAAATTAATAAAATCTTTAAATTATTATATATTTAAGATAAAATATCTATTACTTATAGCTATATACTCTCTAGTTATTCTATATTTACTATTTAGAAAAATAATAGAATTACTAAAAAAGATTATATTATTATTAATTTATAAAAAATAAATAAAAAATCTATATCTAATTTATATCTTATATCTATTTAAGATAAAATTATTTAAATAGTTTAAGAATATTTTTTTTATTATTATTAATACCTGTTAATTCTTTTATTAGTAGCTTATTAAATATAAGTATTATAATTATCTAGCTATTATAATATATTATAGCTAGAAAATATTTTATGTTATTATTATAAGATTTATAAATTCTATTCTTTATATTTAGTATTAAATAGATCTAAATCTAAAGAAATTCTATAAGTTCTACCACGCCTATATTAATAATCTAGTTATTATTTTAGAAATCTTCAATAATTATCTAGTATACCTTAAATTAGTATTTAAAAAATTAAAAAATATAAATATTAAATTTAAATTATTAAAAATCTATATTAGTTTTTTTTTTATAAATTTTTTTAAATAATATATTAATACTTTAGATTTTATTATTCTTAAAAATAAAATTTATATTATCTATAATCTTACTTTTCTTACTACTCTTTAGAATCTAGAGATTTACTTAAGTTTAACTAGTTAACTCTATTATTATATTAAAAACTATACTAAGTATACTAAATCTTTATAAAAATATTAAACTAAACTACTATATAATAATTCTAATACTAATTATCTATATTAAAAATATACTTTATATACTTAATTTATTAAATTTATTTTAATTAAGAAAGAAATATTTAAATATCTTTAATTTTAATTTATTAAGTCTTTATTTTTAATCTATTTTAATTATAATTAAAAACTTTATCTTAATCTTAATACTTTATATAAGTTAATAAAAATTATACTTTTTTATATTAAGTAGAACTATTAATATAAATCTTTATATCTATCTCTAAAAATATAAATTAAATTAATTATATATCTTTTTTATTATTTAATATTAGCTAAATTTTACTACTAGTCTACTAAATTAGAAGACTTATACTTAATTTAAATATTATAAAAAGCTAGATATTTGTTATGCACTGCTACCTGCAGATACTGTATAATAGTGTCTCAGGTATACTATAGCTGCCAAGCAGCTGTTATATAATATATAACTATATATTACACTGCTGGTTCTTAGCTAGGAGAACTAGTAATTAATTTTATTAAATATAGATTTATTCTCTACTAATTATATATTATATTTTTATAATCCCTAGAGTACTATTATATTAGTATTATAGTCTTATAGTTTTAATTACTCTTCTTTTAAAAGCCTAATACGCGTAGTTATAATAGAAGATAGAATTTAGAGATAAATCTAATACTATAGCACGTAGAACTAGATAACCCCTAGTATATAAAATAATATAATAATACAGACTTCTATTATAATAGAAAAAGATCTAGAATTTATAGATATAAAAAAAAAAAATAATAGTATAAATATTCCTTCTAGCTTTAAAATAATAAATAAGAATTTATTTTAATTCTAGAAACTAAAATAACCTGAAGAAAATAATCTATAAACTAGTAAAGATATTAAAGAATTTCTTAGAAAAAAAGAAAAAACTATATAATATATTAAATTAATATTATTATAAAAGAAACAAGCTATTCTAGAAATAAGACTATATATAAATAATAAGTCTATATAAATAAATATAGAAATACTATTTTAAAATACTTAACTATTAATATAACTAGTTATAGGATTACTATAAATCAGCTGGTCTTTAAAATTAAATAATACTAGAGACTAAATAATTAAATTTCTAAGAAAATACCTGCAGGTAAAGGATTTTACAGGATATAATTTATATAAATATTCTAACTAATACTTATATATAAAAAATTATTTTTAAATATTCTTAAAATATTATTTAATAAATAAGAAAAAGATTATTTATATATTATTATTTCTAATAGTACCTAGGCTATATAACTAAGAAGAAATATATATAACTTTACTAGAAAATCTTATATAAAATAACTTTAATAGTACTTTATTATATATAATTAATAACTTAATAATATTATAATAAGAAGTAATAATATCTTATTATAATATAAGATAATAAATATACTAGTTAGTATATAAATTTATATAATATCTTAAAAGATTTAAGTAATATTTAGCTAAACTACTAGATAATAAAGTATAAAAGGCTATTCTATACTCTAAAATATATAATAAGATCTATAAAAAGATAGTATAATATCTATAAGAACTAGAGAATTATAATATATATATAATATATTTTTTAATAATTAAATAATTAATTCTAGAATACTAGAGTATACTAGAATTAAATTATAATTATAAAAATTTTAAAGAAATCTTAATTTATAAAATATATATATTAATAGATAGCACGTAAGATTTCTTTAAAAGAAAAGAATATAGTAATAAAAGTAGTTATAAAGAATTATAGATTTATAATAAAAGTTATAAGTACTAGTATAATACTTAAAAAAAAATAAAAAATATAAAAATATATAAAAATAATCTAGACTATTATAATTATAGTAAAACTAGATATATTAAATTATAATATTAACTAGCAGATAGTAGAATATATATACTAAAAAGTAATATAAAATTTAATAAAATTATAAATAAATTAAAAAATTTAAGAATCTAGAATTTTATATAGTAAAGATACTAGATTTTTTTTTTAAATTATAATAATAAAAAATAAAATAGAAGTAATTATAAAAAGCACGGATTTTTCTAGATTCTAGTATAAAAATAAGTTTTATAAGCTAATACTAAATTAAATAGAATTTATCTTTAAATAATAGAAAAATACTAAGAAAAATATATATAATAAATAGTTATAGTATAATCTTTTATAAAAGCTATATATTATTAGTATATATAAGAAATATAAAAAATAAATTATATAAGTAATACTTAGGATTTAAAGTTATTAATATAAATAAATATAATATAATCCTAGGTTAGGACTAGCTAGAAGCTATTAATCTATTAGTAGATTAGTATAATAGATTATAAAAATATTATAAAGAAAAATCTATAGATCTAGAAATAATTATATCTATATAAAAATATATTATAGAAATTATTATAGAGATATAAGTATATTAAGTAAAGATTTAATTAAAAAATAACTATCTTTAAATTAAAATTAATAGAATCTAAATTATAAAGTTAGTAATCCTAGAATAATATTATAATTTTATAGATATCTTCTTAAAAAAAAAAATAAAATTATTTTTATAATATTAAGAGTAGGACTATACTATTAAGCTAGAATAAAATAAAAAATTTTTATTAAAATTAATTTATCTATTATTTTTAAGAGAACTATAAGTTTTATATAAATATATAATAAAAATACTTAAAAAAGACTAGATTAGATTATTAAAAAACTCTTATAGTTTACTAGTATTATTTATATTAAAGAAAAATAGTAGCTTATAACTTTATATAGACTATTATAGATTAAATATTATTATTATTAAAAATATATACTTATTATTACTACTAGATAAAATCCTAGATTATCTAGGTATTATAAAGATCTATATATAATTAGACTTATATAATATATATTATAGATTATAAATTAAAAAAAGCTATAAACTACTAATAATATTTAAAATATACTTTAAAATCTATAAATATTAGATTATATTATTTAAATTAATAAATACGCCTGCAAGTTTTTAATAATATATTAATTATATACTAGATAATCTACTAGATATTATTTATATAATATATCTTAATAATATTATTATGTTTTCTAAAAATAAGAAAGAATATAAAGTATATATATATATAATTTTAAAATAATTACAGAAATTTAAGCTTTATATAAAGATAAGTAAATATATCTTCTATATAAACTATATTAACTTCCTAAGATTTATAGTAACTATAAATAGTATAAAAATAAAAACTAAATAAATTATAATAATAATAGACTAGCTAGTATTATAAAATATAAAAAAAATTTAATTATTTATTAGATTTATAAATTATTACTACTAATTTATCTATAAATTTAATAAGATTACAGCCTTTTTAAATAAAATAATAAAGAAAGATATAAAATTATACTTTCTACTAAAAAAAAAAAAACTTAAGATATTTCAGGAATTTAAGAATATTTTTTTTTTAAAATTATTATTATAGTACTATAATTTAAAATTATCTATTAAAATCTATATAAATATATCAGGATACATAATTTCAGGTATTTTAAGCTAAAAGTTTAAAGATAACTAGTATCTAATAATCTTTTATTTAAAGAAATTAGATAATATATAGATATATTATAAAATATATAACTAAAAGCTATTTATAATAATAGATAACTTCTATAAATAGTATTATTATTTTAAAGATAGCCTATATATTATTAAAGTTTACTTTAATTATAATAATCTATACTAGTTTATAATAACTAAGAAGTTATTCTTATACTAAATATATTAAATTAAGAAATTAATAGTATTTTACTTCTATATTTACTATATTATAAATAAGAAAAACCCCGTAGATAGCTTAAGCAGATATATAGACTATAAACTTAAGAAAAAAAAAGTAAATATACAAGCAGACTATACTCTTAGAAGATTATAAAAATAATTAAGTAATATAAAACTTATAAAAAAAGAATTATATTTAATTATATATATAATATTTATTAAAGAAAATATATATATAAAAGAATTATTAATAAATTTACTAGAATTACTTAAAGTTAGTTAAGAGTATAATAAAACTATAAAAAATATTAAAGAAAATAATAAAAATAAAAAAAAAAAAAATATTATACTAGATAATCTTATATATTTTAAAAATAAAGCTTATATTTTATACTCTAATATACTTCACGCAGAAATCCTTAAGATTAATTATAATAACCCGCAAGACAGATATCTAGATAGGGAGAAAATAATTAAAATTATTAAGTATAAATACTATTAGCCTATAATAAATAAGTAAATTAAGGAATATATTAAAGAATATAATATATATTAATAGATTATAATATACTAGTATAGACTCTATAACCTAATAAATAAATTTTTATAATTAAAAAAGCCTATAAATTAAATTATAATAAACTTTATAACTAGACTATTATTTATAAAGTATTAAGAAAAGATATATAATACTATTCTTATAATAATTAATTACTTTATTAAATATATATTTTATATCCTATATATAAAGAGTATCTCTGTAGAAGACCTTACTATAATCCTTATTAAATATATATATATATATATATTAGAGTTCTAGGTAATATAGTTAGTAATAAAGATAGTATTTTTATAAATATATTTTAATTAATATTTTATTATTATCTTAACTTAAGTTATAAATTAACTACCATGTATTATCTACAGATAGATAGATAAATTAAATATTAAAATTAGATACTTAAGTATTATTTACACGCCTATATAAACTAGAACTAAGATAACTAGCTATAATAACTATTAATTATATAACTTATCTATAATAAGACTACTAAATAAGATATAAATAAGAGTCCTATATAATCTCTAATAGAATATTAACTATAATTTTAAATTAATATTAAAGATCTAAAAGAAAGTACTATATAAAATATACTAGAATAAGCTAAGGATTTCTAGAAAAACTATAATAAGCTAGTTAAGTAACTAAAAAAAGTAATTAAAGCTATAGAGAAATAATATAATAAAAAATATAAAGATATATAATTTATAATTAATAATTTTATTATATTAAATATAAGGAATATTAACCAAGCTAGATTAAGCTATAAATTAAATAACTAATATCTAGAATCTTTTAAAATTATATATATATAGTACTAATCTTATAAATTATACTTATATTCTAAGATATACTAACTTTATAATATATTTTATATTTTTTTACTTTATAAATATACCAGGAATCTTTATAAAGCTCTAAAACCAGGACTGCTATTTATTAATAAAAAGAAAAAGTATAAGATTAAAAATATAATTATAAATTATAGATATAAAGAGAAACTTTAATTCCTAGTTAAATAATATAAATAAAACCTTAATTATAATATATAAAAACTATTTAATTATATTAAAAATACTATTATACTAGATACTTATAAAAAATAATAATATTTATTATAAAAATATAAAAAAGAAAAGTCTATAATATTTATAAACTATATAAAATCCTAATTATAAAAGAATAATTATTAATTTAAAAAAAAAAAAAAAAATAAAAATAAAAATTATTTATTACCTCTACAGGAGGCCCCTCCCGGGGACTTTTTAAGAATATAAAACCCTTAAAAAAAATCTTTTCTAAAAATTTTTAAAACTAGACAGTCTATAGTACTATAAAAAGCAGTACTAGAATATATAATATAAGAATATTATATCTAAAATTATAAAAAGTCAGATAATATTATATAAATATAATTAAGATTACTTATAAATAGTCTAAAACAGGACTACTATTCTAGCTAGTAATAGAAAGAGCTATACTTTTATTTTTTTTATAAGAATAATATATATAGTAATAAATAATAATTTCTAATAAGTTATAATTACTCCTAATAATATCTTCTTAAAGGATTATTTTACTAGTAGTAAGATATATCTCAGAGATAACTACTCTATAATTTTAATAAAAATTAATAAAATATCCTAGATCTAGTATAAAAAGAGATCTAATATCTATTTTATTATAGA
Source organism: Aspergillus sp. S2111Y (assembly GCA_023625095.1). Lineage (NCBI taxonomy): Eukaryota > Fungi > Ascomycota > Eurotiomycetes > Eurotiales > Aspergillaceae > Aspergillus > Aspergillus sp. S2111Y. The sequence continues at coordinate 27,647 of JAMABB010000067.1, forward strand.
ACCAGGTACTATATCTTTCCTAGTAATAAGACTTATATTATTCTAAAAAGCTACTAGATTATATAAGCAAGTAAAGCTTGCTATAAAATAAGTATATATAATATATTATAGTAGGATCTAAGAGAACTAGATAAAAGATTAAGAATACCAGCAAGAGTAACGAGGTAGAAGATAAGGATATATAAAAAAAGAACAAGAGTAATAATACAGGTATAATTATAAATAATAATAAATAAAAAAAAGAAAGTACAGGACTAGCTTTAATAGTAAGATAAGTAAAATATATTTTATATATATAATATATATTAATAGCTCAGGCTATAGTAAAATATTTTTAAAAAATATTTAAAATACTTTATTAGCAAGATCTTAAGTATAGAAATAACCGCAAGACTAGATTAATTAAAAATTAAAAATAAAAAAGTAATATTACAGTATAATACTAATAATACTAAAACTTTAAATAATAATATTAGTATAATATATAAAGTAAGATAACTATAAGAGATAGTAATTAATATAGAAAGATATATAAAATAATATATTTAAAGCTTAATTTAATTAGATAAATATTTATAGAGAACTAAGTATTTAAAAATATAGAGTACAGGCATACTATATATAAGTAAAACTTTCAGCAGTAATATTAATATAATATATAAAGCAAGATAACTACTAAAGATAATAATTAATATAGAAAGAAGTATAGAATAATATATTTAAAGCTTAAACTAATTAAATAAAACTCTATAAAGAATTAGATAATTAAAGATACAGAGTATAGGTATACTATATATAAATAAAACTTTTAATAATAATATCTCTATAAATTCTTAAATAAAATAACCAGTAAAAAGCTTATTTAAATTACAGAGATTAGGAGAATTTAAATATTAAATATTAATATAATTATTTAATATATAATTAAGAAATAGTAGTTAGAAATTCTTATTAATAGATTAATATACTATTATATTAATCTATAATATAATCCTATAAGACTTAATTTAATCCAGGGAAATACTAAATAAGATTATAAGACTTAGATAGCTATATAAATAAAAGAAATTAGCTATTAAGTAATATAAATATAAAAGAATACTTATAATAATAAAAAATAAGAGATTTAAAAAAAAAAAAAAGAAAGAAAAAATAGATAAAAAATAAATAATATTTTAATTATATAATATTATTAAATCACGTGTAAATTTATTTATAATAATACTAGCTATATAATAACTAACTATATTATTAAAGCTATCTATACTTAATAAAATAATAATATACTAACTTCAGATACATGCCGTATATTTAATTCTAGATTTATAAAGCTAAGCTTAATATTACTAGATTCTTTTTTTCTTACTTTATATCTTAACTGCAGGGCCTATTAAAAATAACTAATTATAAGGTTAAGATTACTTAAAAGAGGAAAATAACTATTATATACTACTACCTGTAGATACTATATAATAGTGCCTCAGGTATACTATAGCTACCAAGCAGCTGTTATATAATATATAATTCTATATTACACCGCTGGTTCTTAGCTAGAAGAACTAGTGATTAGTTCTATTAAATATAGACCTACCCTCTACTAACTATATATCATGTCTCTATAATCCCTAGAGCGCCGCTATATTAGTATTGCGGCCTCACAGCTTTATATAAAAATAAATAAATATATTTTCTATATAAATTATATTAACTTTCTAGGATTTATAATAACTATAAATAATATAGAAATAAAAATTAAATAAGTTATAATAATAATAGACTAGCTAGTACTATAAAATATAAAAAAAATCTAGTTATTTATTAAATTTATTAATTATTATTATTAATTTATCTATAAATTTAGTAAGATTACAGTTCTCTTAAATAAAATAATAAAAAAAAATATAAAGTTATATTTTCTACTAAAAAAAACAAAAAACTTTAAATATTCCAGAAATTTAAGAATTTTTTTTTAAATTATTATTATAGTATTATAATCTAAAATTACTTATTAAAATTTATATAGATATATTAAAATATATAATTTTAAGTATCTTAAATTAAAAATATAAAGATAGAAACTAGTATTTAATAACTTTTTATTTAAAAAAACTAGATAATATATAAATATATTATAGAATATATAACTAGAAA
>JAMABB010000068.1:0-18954 GCA_023625095.1 Aspergillus sp. S2111Y
AAAGATAGTATCTTTATAAGTATATTTTAATTAATACTTTACTACTATTTTAATTTAAGCTATAAATTAACTACTATATACTATCTATAAATAGATAAATAAATTAAATACTAAAATTAAATATTTAAGTATTATTTATATATCTATATAAACTAGAATTAAGATAACTAGCTATAATAGCTATTAATTATATAATTTATTTATAATAAGATTACTAGATAAAGTATAAATAAAAGCCTTATATAATCTTTAATAGAATACTAGTTATAATTTTAAATTAATATTAAAGATCTAGAAGAAAGTACTATATAAAATATACTAAAATAAGCTAAAGATTTTTAAAAAAACTATAATAAACTAGCCAAGTAACTAGAAAAAGTAATTAAAGCTATAAAAAAGTAATATAATAAAAAGTATAAAAATATATAATTTATAATTAATAACTTTATTATATTAGATATAAGAAATATTAACTAAGCTAGATTAAACTATAAATTAAGTAACTAATACCTAGGATTTTTTAAAATTATATATATATAGTATTAATTCTATAAATTATATCTATATCTTAAAATATACTAACTTTATAATATATTTTATATTTCTTTACTTTATAAATATACTAGGAATTCTTATAAAGCTCTAAAGCTAGGACTACTATTTATTAATAAAAAAAAAATATAAGATTAAAAATATAATTATAAACTATAGATATAAAAAAAAACTTTAATTCCTAGTTAAATAATATAAATAAAGCTCTAATTATAATATATAAAAACTACTTAACTATATTAAAGATACTATTATACTAGATATTTATAAAAAGTAATAATACCTACTATAAAAATATAAAAGAGAAAGATCTATAATATCTATAAGCTATATAAAACTCTAATTATAGAAGAATAATTATTAATTTAAAAAAAAAAAATAAAAATAAAAATAAAAACTATCTATTACTCCTACAGGGAGCCCCTTCCAGGAACTTTTTAAAAATATAAAATTTCTAAAGAAAATCTTTTTTGAAAATTTTTAAAACTAGATAGTTTATAGTACTATAAAGAATAGTACTAGAATATATAATATAAAAATATTATATCTAAAATTATAAAAAATCAGATAATATTATATAAATATAGTTAAGATTATTTATAAATAACCTAAAATAAAATTATTATTCTAATTAATAATAAAAAAAGCTATATCTTTATTCTTTTTATAAGAATAATATATATAGTAATAAATAATAATCTCTAGTAAATTATAACTACTTTTAATAATATCTTCTTAAAGAATTATCTTATTAATAATAAGATATATCTCGGGAGTAACTATCCTATAGTTTTAATAAGAATTAATAAAATATTCTAAATCTAGTATAAAAAAAAACTTAATATTTATCTTATTATAGAACTAGGTACTATATCTTCTCTAGTAATAAGACTTATACTATTTTAAAAAGCTACTAGACTATATAAGTAAGTAAAGATTATTATAAAATAAGTATATATAATATACTATAACAGAATCTAAAAAAGTTAGATAAAAAGTTAAGAATACTAATAAGAATAACAGGACAGGAAATAAGAATATATAAAAAAAAGATAAGAATAATAGTACAGGTATAATTATAAATAATAATAAATAAAAAAAAAAATATAAGACTAGCTTTAATAATAAAATAAATAAAATATATTTTATATATATAATATATATTAATAGTTCAGGTTATAGTAGAATATTTTTTAAGAGATATCTAAAATACTTTATTAATAAGATCTTAAGTATAGAAATAATTATAAAACTAGACTAATTAAAAATTAAGAATAAGAAAATAATATTATAGTATAATACTAATAATACTAAAACTTTAAATAATAATATTAATATAATATATAAAACAAGATAACTACTAGAGACAGTAATTAATATAAAAAGATATATAAAATAATATATCTAAAGCTTAATTTAATTAAATAAATATCTATAGAGAACTAAGTATTTAAAAATATAGAGTACAGGCATGCTATATATAAATAAAACTTTTAACAGTAATATTAGTATAATATATAAAATAAGATAACTACTAAAGATAATAATTAATATAGAAAGAAGTATAGAATAATATATCTAAAGCTTAAACTAATTAAATAAAACCTTATAGAAAACTAGATAATTAAAGATATAGAATATAAATATACTATATATAAATAAAACTTCTAATAATAATATCTCTATAAATTCTTAAATAAAATAACCAGTAAAAAGCTTATTTAAATTATAGAGATTAGAAGAATCTAAATACTAAATATTAATATAATTACTTAATATATAATTAAGAAATAATAATTAAAAGTTCTTATTAATAGATTAATATATTACTATACTAATCTATAATATAGCCCTGTAAGGCTTAATTTAATCCAGGAAAGTACTAAATAAAATTATAAGACTTAGATAGCTATATAAATAAAAGAAATTAATTATTAAGTAATATAAATATAAAAAAATACTTATAATAATAAAAAATAAAAGATCTAAAAAAAAAAAAAATAAATAAATAAATAAAAAATAAATAATATTTTAATTATATAGTATTACTAAACTATATATAAATTTATTTATAATAATACTAGCTATATAATAGCTAATTATATTATTAAAACTATTTATACTTAATAAAATAATAATATACTAATTTCAAGTACTTACTATATATTTAATTCTAGATTTATAAAGCTAAGCTTAGTATTATTAGATTTTTTTTTTTTTATTTTATATCTTAACTATAAGACCTATTAAAAATAATTAATTATAAGATTAAAATTACTTAAAAGAAAGAAATAACTATTATATATTATTATCTATAGATACTATATAATAGTATCTTAGATATACTATAGCTACTAAGTAATTATTATATAATATATAACTATATATTATACTACTAGTTCTTAGCTAGAAGAACCAGTAATTAGTTCTATTAAATATAGACCTATCCTCTACTAACTATATATCATACCTCTATAATCCCTAGAGCACCGCTATATTAGTATTACAGCCTCACATGGCAGGTCCGGAATAACTAACTAACTATTCGGCTAGTCCGAATTAGTACTAGCGAGAAATTGCGTAGAAATTAACAAAAGCAAGCTTCAGATATCAACAGAGTAAGCAGGCAGTATAGCCATAGATATAGATTAAACTAAGAATACAGTAGCCTTGTTAGGTATAAAAATAAAATAAAGTATTATTTTTACTTACAGATAAAATATCAGAGAAGAAAAGAAGGCTTAGAGCAAGGCTTAATAAGTAGAATAAAATAGTAAAGTAAAGTATAAAATAGATAAAAGATAAAAGATATATAAAGTAAGCTTAAAATAGTCTTAATAAATAATAGAAATAAAAGAAACTAGAGAAGAGATAGTATAAAAGACTTAGAGTAATCTTAATAAATAGTAAAGAAAAAAAGAAAGATATAGTAAGTCATAAGTTAAAAGAATTTTATAAAGCTTTAAAATTAGTAATAGCTTCTTTAAATCTAATAAGGTTTTCTTTACAGAGCTATTAGTTATATTTAGAACTATATCTAAGCTAGTAGACGTGGTATTTAATAAAAAAAGTATACTTTTATCTATAAAGACATGTGCAGTAATTAAGTATATATTTAACTTTATAATAGTTATTATTATTAGGAAAGTATATATCTAGCGTAGCAGGAGGTTTAGTATATTCGCGAGTATAAAAATCAGTAGTCAGAGACACAGGCTCTAGTTAAATAACAGAGATAACTAGATATATATTCTATAAAGTAGATAAATTAGATAATTTATATATAAGTTATCTAATATAATAAGTAATAGTAAATAGTCTAGTATAGTAAGGTTCTAGTTTAGAGAAAGTACTAATAGTAATAGGTAGATTATAGCCTTTATACAGGCAAAGATAAACTTATAACTTAGGTTTAAATAATATAGATATATAGCAAGTATCATAGATATATTTTATCTAGATACTAGTAAATTTATATACTTCTTCTATATTAAAACAGGAGCTAAAGTCTTATTTAAAGAACTTATAAAGTATATTCTAAGGGGTATAAAGATTAAGATTAAACAGTAATTAATAAGGTATCTTATTAGTAGTAGTATTCTTAGAACTATTAATTATAGTAATAATATTTAGTAAAAGGCTTAACTATATACAGTAGCTAGTAGTATAACTATAATAAAATATAATTTTAATAACTTATATTATATATTCTAATTAGCTATCTATTTACAGGTAATATACTATTATATAGTACCAGGTTATATTAACTACTTTATATATTACTTACTAAAAGTATAAGGCCGTAATACTAATATAGCGGCGCTCTAGGGATTATAGAGATATAATATATAGTTAGTAGAGAATAAGTCTATATTTAATAAAACTAATTACTAGTTCTTCTAGTTAAGAACTAGCAGTGTAATATATAGTTATATATTATATAATAGCTACTTAATAGTTATAATATATCTAAGGCACTATTATATAGTATCTATAGATAGTAATATATAATAATTATTTTTTTCTTTTAAGTAATCTTAATCTTATAATTAATTATTTTTAATAAGTCCTGCGGTTAAGATATAAAGTAAAAAAAGAGAAATCTAATAATACTAAACTTAGCTTTATAAACCTAGAATTAAATATATAATATATATCTAAAATTAGTATATTATTACTCTATCAGGTATAAATAGCTTTAATAATATAGTTAACTATTATATAACTAATATTATTATAAGTAAATTTACACGCGGTTTAGTAATATTATATAACTAAAATACTACTTATCTTTTATTTACTTTTTCTTTTTTTCTTTTTTCTTTAAATCTTTTACTTTCTATTATTATAAGTATTCCTTTATATTTATATTATTTAATAGCTAATTTCTTTTATTTATACAGCTATTTAAGTCTTATAATCTTATTTAATATTTCTCTAGATTAAATTAAGCCTTATAAAGCCGTATTATAGATTAGTATAGTAATATATTAATTTATTAATAAAAACTTTTAATTACTATTTTTTAATTATATATTAAATAATTATACTAATATTTAGTATTTAAATTCTCCTAATCTTTATAATTTAAATAAGCTTTTTACTAGTTATTTTATTTAAGAATTTATAAAGATATTACTATTAAAAATTTTATTTATATATAGTATACCTATACTCTATATCTTTAATTATCTAGTTTTTTATAAGGTTTTATTTAATTAATTTAAGTTTTAAATATATTATTCTATATATCTTTCTATATTAATTACTATTTCTAGTAGTTATCTTACTTTATATATTATATTAATATTATTATTTAAAGTTTTAGTATTATTAATATTATATTATAATATTACTTTTCTATTCTTAGTTTCTAATTAATCCAGCCTTGCGGTTATTTCTATACTTAGGATCTTGCTAATAAAGTATTTTAGATATCTCTTAAAAAATATTCTATTATAGCCTGAGCTACTAATACATACTATACACATAAAATATATTTTATTTATCTTACTACTAAAACTAGTTCTATATCCTCTTTCTCTTACTTATTATTATTTATAGTTATACCTATACTATTACTTTTACTTCTTTCTTATATACTCTTATCTTCTATCTTATTACCCTTACCAGCACTCTTAATTCCTTATCTAGCTTTTCTAGATCTTACTGCAGTATACTATATATACTTATCTTATAGCAAGCTCTACTTACTTATATAGTCTAGCAGCCCTTTAAAATAATATAAGTCTTATTACCAGGAAAGATATAATACTTAGTTCTATAATAAAATAAATATTAAATCTTTTTTTATACTAGATCTAGAGTATTTTACTAATTCTTATTAAAATTATAGAATAGTTATTTCTAAGATATATCTTATTACTAGTAAGATAATCTTTTAGAAAGATACTATTAAAAATAACTATAATCTACTAAAGATTACTACTTATTACTATATATATTATTCTTATAAAGAGAATAAAGATATAACTTTTTTTATTACTAGCTAGAATAGTAATCCTATTTTAAACTATTTATAAATAATCTTAATTATATTTATATAATATTATTTAATTTTTTATAATTTTAGATATAGTATTCTTATACTATATATTCTAGTATTACTCTTTATAATATTATAAACTATTTAATTTTAAAAATCCTTAGAAAAAGTCCCTTTCAGGGGTTTTATATTCTTAAAAAGTCCCTAGAAGGGGCCCTTTATAAGAATAATAAATAGTTTTTATTTTTTCTCTTTTTTTTTTTTTTTAAATTAATAATTATTCTTTTATAATTAGGGTTTTATATAACTTATAGATATTATAAGTCTTTCTTTCTTATATTTCTATAGTAAGTATTATTATTTTTTATAAGTATCTAGTATAATAGTATCTTTAATATAATTAAATAGTTTTTATATATTATAATTAGGATTCTATTTATACTATTTAACTAAGAATTAAAATTTCTTTTTATACCTGCAGTTTATAATTATATTTTTAATCTTATACTCTTTCTCTTTATTAATAAATAATAATCCTGGCTTTAGAGCTTTATAAGGATTCCTGATATATTTATAAAGTAAAGAAATATAGAATATATTATAGAATTAGTATATCTTAAAATATAAGTATAATTTATAGAATTAGTATTATATATATATAATCTTAAAAGATCCTAGGTATTAATTATTTAACTTATAGCTTAGTCTAGCTTAATTAATATTTCTTATATTTAATATAATAAAATTATTAATTATAAATTATATATTTTTATACTTTTTATTATATTACTTCTTTATAACTTTAACTACTTTTTCTAGTTACTCGGCTAGCTTATTATAATTCTTCTAGAAATCTTTAGCTTATTTTAGTATATTTTATATAGTACTTTCTTCTAGATCTTTAATATTAATTTAAAATTATAACCGGTATCTTATTAGAGATTATATAAGACTTTTATTTATATCTTATCTAATAATCTTATTATAGATAAGTTATATAATTAATAATTATTATAGTTAGTTATCTTAGTTCTAGTTTATATAGGCGTGTAAATAATACTTAAGTATCTAATTTTAATACTTAGTTTATCTATCTATCTATAGATAGTATATAATAGTTAATTTATAGCTTAAGTTAAGATAATAACAGAGTATTAACTAAAATATATTTATAAAGATACTATCTTTATTACTAATTATATTACCTAGGACTCTAATATATATATATATATATTTAATAAAGATTATAGCAAGGTCTTCTACAGAGATACTCTTTATATATAAGATATAAAATATATATTTAATAAAGTAGTTAACTATTATAAAAATAATATTATATATCTTTCTTTAATACTTTATAAATAGTAATCTAGTTATAAAGTTTATTATAATCTAATTTACAGGTTCTTTTAATTATAGAAATTTATTTATTAGGTTATAAAATCTATACTAGTATACTATAATCTATTAATATATATTATATTCTTTAATATATTCTTTAATTTACTTATTTATTATAGGCTAATAGTATTTATATTTAATAGTTTTAATTATCTTTTCTTTATCTAGGTATCTGCCTTGCGGGTTATTATAGTTAATCTTAAGGATTTCTACATAAAGTATATTAGAGTATAGAATATAAACTTTATCTTTAAAATATATAAAATTATCTAGTATAATATTTTATTTCTTTTTTTTCTTATTTTTATTATTTTCTTTAATATCTTTTATAGTTTTATTATACTCTTAGCTAACTTTAAGTAATTCTAGTAAACTTACTAATAATTCTTTTATATATATACTTTCTTTAATAAATATTATATATATAATTAGATATAACTCTTCTTTTATAGATTCTATATTACTTAATTATTCTTATAATCTTCTAAAAATATAGTCTACTTATATATCTACTTTTTCTTTCTTAGATTTATAATTTATATATTTACTTAGGCTGTCTACAGGGTTTTTCTTACCTATAATATAATAAATATAGAAATAAAATATTACTAATTTCTTAATCTAATATATTTAGTATAAGAATAACTCCTTAATTATTATAAACTAGTATAGATTATTATAATTAAAATAAACTTTAATAATATACAGGCTATCTTTAAGATAATAGTACTATTTATAAAAGCTATCTACTATTACTAGTAACTCTTAATTATATATTCTATAATATATTTATATATTATCTAGTTTCTTTAAATAAAAAGCTATTAGATACTAGTTATCTTTAAACTTTTAGCTTAAAATACCTGAAATTACGTATCCTAATATATCTATATAGATTTTAATAAATAATTTTAGATTATAATATTATAATAATAGTTCTAAAAAAAAAATATTTTTAAATTCCTGAAATATCTTAAGTTCTTTTTTTTCTAGCAGGAAGTATAACTCCATATCTTTTTTTATTATCTTATTTAAAGAGGCCGTAATCTTACTAAATTTATAAATAAATTAATAATAATAATTTATAAATCTAATAAATAATTAGATTTTTTTTATATTTTATAGTACTAGCTAGTCTATTATTATTATAACCTGCTTAATTTCTATTTTTATACTATTTATAATTACTATAAATCCTAAAAAATTAATATAATTTATATAAAAGATATATTTACTTATCTTTATATAAAGCTTAAATTTTTATAACTATTCTAAAACTATATATACATGCGCCTTATATTCTTCCTTACTTTTAAAAAATATAATAATATTATTAAGATATACTATATAAATAATATCTAGTAGATTATCTAGTATATAATTAATATATTATTAGAAGCTTACAGGTATATTTATTAATCTAAATAGTATAATCTAATATTTATAGATTTTAAAGTATATCTTGAATACTATTAGCAGTTTATAATCTTTTCTAATCTATAATCTATAATATATATCGCGTAGGTCTAATTACATGTAAATCTTTATAATACCTAGATAATCCAGGGTTTTATCTAGCAGTAATAATAGGTATGTATCCTTAATAGTAATAGTATTTAATCTATAATAATTTATATAAAGTTATAAGTTACTATCTTTTTTTAGTATAAATAATACTAGTAAACTATAAGAGCTCTTTAATAGTTTAATCCAGCTTTTTTTAAGTATTTTTACTATATATTTATATAAAACTTATAGTTCTCTTAGAGATAGCAGGTAAATTAATTTTAATAAAAGTCTCTTATCTTATTCTAGCTTAATAATATAGTTTTATTTTTAGTATTACAGGAATAATCTTATTTTTTTTTTTAAGAAAATATCTATAAAATTATAGTATTATTCCGGGATTACTAACTCTATAGTTTAGATTCTATTAATTTTAATTTAAAGACGGTTATTTTCTAACTAGATTCTTATTTAGTATACTTATATCCCTGTAGTAATTTCTATAGTATATTCTTATATAGATATAACTATTTCTAGATCTATAGATTCTTCTTTATAATACTTCTATAATTTATTATATTAATCTACTAATAGATTAATAGTTTCTAGCTAGTTCTAACCTAGGATTATATTATACTTATTTATATTAATAGCTTTAAACTCTAAGTATTACTTATATAATTTATCTTTTATATTTTTTATATATACTGATAGTATATAGCTTCTATAGAAGATTATACTATAATTATTTATTATATATATTTTTCTTAGTATCTCTTTACTATTTAGGGATAGATTTTATTTAATCTAGTATTAGTCTATAAAACTTATCTCTATACTAGAATCTAGAAGAATCCGTGTCTTTTATAACTATTCCTGTTTTTCTTTTAAGAATATTATAAATATAATTATTTTCTATTACTATAGTTTAGGAGAAAGACCTAGTATCTTTACTATATAAAGCTCTAGATTCTTAAGTTTTTTAATTTATCTATAGTCTTATTAGATTTTATATTACTTTTTAGTATATATACTCTACCGCCTGCTAGTTAATACTATAACCTGATATATCTAGTTTTACTATAATTATAGTAATCTAGATTATTTTTATATACTTTTATACTTTTTATCTTTTCTTAAGTACTATATTAGTACTTATAGCTCTTATTATAGATCTATAATCTCTTATAACTACTTCTACTGCTGTATTCTTTTTTTCTAAAGGAATCTTACACGCTGCCTATTAACACGCGCGCTCTGTAAATCAGGGTTTCTTTAAAATTCTTATAATTATAGTTTAACTCTAGTATACTCTAGTATTCTAGGATTAATTATTTAACTATTAAAAGTTATATTATATATATATTATAATTCTCTAGTTCTTGCAGGTATTATACTATCTTTTTATAGATTTTATTATATATTTTAAAGTATAGGATAGCCTTTTATACTTTATTATCTAGTAGTTTAGCTAAATATTACTTAAATCTTTTAAGATATTATATAAATTTATATACTAACTGGTATATTTATTATCTTATATTATAATAAGATACTATTACTTCTTACTATAATATTATTAGGTTATTAATTATATATAATAAGGTACTATTAAAGTTATTTTATATAAGATTTTCTAGTAGAATTATATATATTTCTTTCTAATTATATAGCCTAGGTACTATTAGGAATAATAATATATAAGTAATCTTTCTCTTATCTATTAGATAGTATTCTGAGAATATTCAGAAATAGTTTTTTATATATAAGTGCTAGTCAGAATATTTATATAAATTATATTCTATAAAATCCTTTACCTGCAGGTATTCTCTTAGAAATCTAATTATTTAATCTCTAGTATTATCTGACCCTAAGGACCGGCTAATTTATAGTAATCCTGTAGCTAGTTATACTAATAGTTAAATATTTCAGAATAGTATTTCTATATTTATTTATATAGACTTATTATTTATATATAGTCTTATTTCTAGAATAGCTTATTTCTTCTATAATAATACTAATTTAGTATATTATATAGCTTTTTCTTCTTTTTTAAGAAGTTCTTTAATATCTTTACTAGTTTACAGGTTATTTTCTTTAAGTTATCTTAGTTCCCGGAATTAGAATAAATCCTTATCTATTATTTCAGAACTAGAAGGAGTATTTATACTATTATTTATTTCTTTTATATCTATAGATTCTAGATTTTTCTTTATTATAATAGAAGTCTGTATTATTATATTATTTTATATATCAGGGGTTATCTAGTTCCGCGTGCTGCGGTGTTAGGTTTACCCCTGAATTCTATCTTCTATTATAACTGCGCGTGTCGGGCCTTTAAAAGAAGAATAATTAGAACTATAAGACTGTAATACTAATATAGTAGTATTCTAGGGATTATAGAGATATAATATATAGTTAGTAGAGGATAGGTCTATATTTAATAGAATTAATTACTGGTTCTCCTAGCTAAGAACCAGCAGTATAATATATGGTTATATATCATGTAATAGCTACTTGGCGGCCGCAGTATGCCTGAGGCACTATTATGCAGTGTCTGCAGGTAGCGGCGCATAACAAAAAGACAGAGGTAAACTTATAGTCTTAGTCTGAAATAATATAACAGGAAATATCTTAGTTATAAACTTAAAGATATTATATTATAAGTATATCTTAATATTTAGTAATAAAGATAATTTATCCTAGGAAAAGACTAATTTATTTTATAAACTTATTAATAATAATAAGTAAAGTATTATATTTTTATTTATTTTTATAAATAGCACAGGGAGTACTATTAATATTATAGATATTTAGAGAAAGAGAAATAATAAAGTCTATAATAAGTATATTAAATAGAATAAAAATAGTAGAGATTAGTTAAAGACTTTTATAAGATTTATATTTTTATTTAGTATTAGTATTATATAACAGGTAGTATAAGATATACTCTTTTAAAAGCTTTCTATTTTTATAAATTATAAGATCTTTTATACTTTATATATATTTCTTAAAATCTTAGTAATTATATTAATTATATACTTTCTTAAAGATATCTCGGACTATAGAATAGAGAATATAGATCCAGGGTTTATTAATAATAATAGTATTATCTTCGGGATTATTAATAATATCCTGATATTTCATGTATAATAAATTATCTTTAATAGAGTAAGAAAGCTTAGTATTAATATTATTCTTTAAGATATCAAGAATTATAGTAGCTTAGTAATTATTTAGATATTTATTCTTCAGGTATTCTTTGAATTTATTAGATAGTTTAATAGTTATAGAAATATAGTAAGCTTATAAATTATCTAGATCCAGGAACTTAGTATTTTAACTACAGGTAAGTTTAGTATCTTACTCTCGGGTAAAATTTATAGATAAATATAATAGAATATTAAGAATAATATTTACTTATTCTAGTTTATAATAGATAGTAAGCTTGAACTATTAAAAATACTAACTAGTATATACTAATTAATAATTCAAGTTCTTAATAATAATAGATTAAAGTAAGGATTACTTTAAAATACTAATAATAAATAAATAATCAGTATAGATAATTATAAGATATTTTAATAATTTAATATAATAGTAAACTTTATAAATAGTCTAGATAAAGTAAGAGACTTTAAGTTCTATTAACTAGTAATTATACTCAGCACTAGTAAATAGTTAATTAAGAAATAAGATAAGTAATACTTTAGTCTATACTAGAGAAATAGAATAATCAGGATACTTATTTTTAATATAGTAAACTATAACTCTATATATAGTATAGAAAATATTAATATTAATATAAAGTTACTTTTCAGAATTAAAATATATAAAGAACTAAGGATTACAGAATTTATTTTATAGATTAAGAAATAATAAATATTTAGTATTAGTAGGCTCTTTAACAGGGGTATATTTTATATATTCTTAATAGACTTAATCTTTAGTAGATCTATCTTTTAATAGCTTGGTTTTATATAGCTATAAAGGTTTACTTTAGATAGTATAATATTTAATTTAA
This sequence comes from Aspergillus sp. S2111Y, assembly GCA_023625095.1. Taxonomy (NCBI): domain Eukaryota; kingdom Fungi; phylum Ascomycota; class Eurotiomycetes; order Eurotiales; family Aspergillaceae; genus Aspergillus; species Aspergillus sp. S2111Y. Next base: position 12,990 of record JAMABB010000068.1, read on the forward strand.
TAATAAAACTATCTAGTTAATTTAAGATAATATTTAAGATCTTATAAAGTAGCAGGGAACTTTAGTAAAAGAATTATTTTAAGTTTTTTAGTAGATATAGTTAAACTAAGAGTATTAACTCTTTAGCTAAGTAGTTAGATAGAGAGGAATTTAATAAAGATTTTTAAAGATTTAATCTTAATATTTAAGTCTTATAAATAACTAAAAACTAGGCTTAGATATTTAATATATTTATCTAGTATAACAGAGGTAATAACTATATTATTAATATATACTTGGTAGAATATTTTGAATTTAGCTAGATATAGATCTATTTAATATTAAATAAAAGAAACAGAATTAATAAAGCTTATAATAGCTATATTAAAGATTTCTTGACTATAGTAGCTTATAATAGCAAGATATCTTTAATAATCTTAATATATTAGCTATTAGTAGAAGAACTTGTAAGTATTAATAATAGTAATATACTTGTATCTATAAATAAGTAGTATAATTTCTTGTTATATTAGAATTAAGTACTAATTAGGTTCTACTTCTTTATTTATACTATATAAGTCTATAATAATATAATCTTTATTTTTACTTATTTAAGTTCAGGGATCAAATACAGTGCGCTAAATAATAAATATAAGATAGCTAGAAGATATATAGATAATAGTAAGCTCAAGCTTTCTAGCTTTATATAGTAGATCTAGAGTTTTATTAATAATAGCTTAGTCTTTTAAGAATATTTAATAAGCTTTAAATTTTAGTATATAGTATTTCTAGTTCTCTTTTAGTAAGACTTCTATCTATTAGGATTCAGGGATATATATAATTAAATTAATATTTATTTTATCTTCCCAGATATTAAAATAGGAGATAAGTTTAGTAAAATAAGAAATAGCTTTAGGATCTTTAGTATAAATTATAACTCTATTAAATAATATTTTTATATTTTTTAATAAGATATTATTTTTATTCAGCAGATCACTGATATTACGGCGGGTTTCAGTTAGTAAAGCTTTAATAAAGGTATAAAATATATTAGTAAATAACTACTTAATATATTAGTAATACTAGTAATCAGAACTAGATTTTAAAGTAAAATAAATAGAGTTTAAGTTATACTATTTAATAAAAAAAGACTATTATTTAATCAGGTATACTAGGGCGAGTTCCGCGACTTCAGGCCTAATAAAAAAGAGAAAGTAAATTTAGAGTTATTAATAATTCTTATATATTAATATCTAGATAAAATAACAGTTCAGGATATAGGATTAGATACTTTAATAAATAAGAACTAGTTGTCTATAAGATAAGTATAAATATAGAGATCTGAGTTTAGAGATACTTTTAATTTAAAGATTAAGTCTTGATTAAATAGAGTAGACTTTATAGATATTAGGATTTTATACTTTAAATAAAGAGATATCTTGATTCTAGAGATAGTATAGACTTTAATAAGATTTATTTAACTATTACTTTAATAATAAACTAGGATAGTTATATTCTAGTATAAACAGATAGTAGCGTGTTATTATTTAATATTAATAACTATATCTTCACGACCCATGGTTTTAGTTCTAATAAGAAGCTTAGTAGTAATATTAGCTATATAGATAGATATAGAGATTTATATAAATATAGGCAGAGTATTATTAGTTAATAGATATAGGAAGTAGAGATAAAAGTATATATAGAGACTAGATATATAATTTAAACTAATACTATTAATTATAATAATCTTAGTTACCTTTTTAATATTAATATTTAGGATAGCGTGTAAGAAGTCAGCATTACTAACTAACTAGTAATAACTAGTATTAAGATATATCTCTTTAAATAATTTAGTGATACTCAGGCTAATTATAATAGAAACAGATCTCCAGGTATATAAAGTACTAATATTAAATAAGTTAGTAGTATTTAATTTAATAATAATTATATCTAGTAAGCTTGTTATAGATACTATTTTATAAGTAAGTTTTACTTTATTAAGTTTATTATATAAATAGGGAAGGTATTAGTATAATTTATTATTTAACTTAAAGATTCTAGTATAGTAGAAATAGGTAATAAAGTACAGTTTTTTATTTATAGGTAAATTCTCAGCTTTAACTATGGTTAAAATTCCTTGTTTAGTTAGTTTAATATTAGTATAATATACTTTAGTAAAACTAGTAAAGATCTTATCTTCTTTATTATCTAAATAGACTATTTTAGTAGTTTTAACTTCAGATTCTCTATAGTAAGCAGGGTAATTATTAGTTTAGATAAGGGGCTTAGTAAAATAGGCAGGGTAAGTACTAGTTTCAGGGAAAGTATATACTAGTTTAATATTCTAGTAAGTAGATTAATCTTAAATAGTATAGCTAGAATTAGTAAGAGACTATTTAATAAGATAGATATTTATTTAATTCTATGGTTAATATAGATTTCAGGAATTATTATTAAAGTTTATATTAGTATTTATATTAGTATTAGATATTTAGTTATTATTACTTATAGAGGATCTATTATATAGAAATTTATTATTATTAGCTTAGTATATTAGACAGGCATAGCCTTATACTTAGTAGGAATAATTTTATTAGTATAACAGGAATATATTTATAGAATATTAGTATTATAATCTAATAGTATATAGCTGGTACTACTATTTAAAAAACTAATATAATAGGTAGTTATATTACTGATTAATATTATTTTATTAACTATTATAATTACTATTATAGCTATTATAGCTATCTTACTAGAGTAGTAAGTTACAGGGTCTATTATTTTTAGATCTATTTTTATTATTATTTAAGTCTTAGATACAGCTAGCCTTTTAACTATTATATTTAATAGTAAGGTTCTGCTATAGATATTATTTTTAATCTAAGATCTTAAGAAAGATACCAAGCATGGTATTAGTCTTAGATTCAGGAATATATTATTAAAGATTTATATCTAAATAGTTTTAAATAGTAGATATCTAGTTAAATTAGTTATTAATCTTAGTAGTATAATAGTAATAGATAATATCTTTAGTAAATACTTATATAGTCTTGCTAGCATAGATATTAGTATAAGTATAGTATATGATATACAGCTTTTAGAGTACTTAGTAAGGGTTTAGCTTAAATTATTTAAGGAGATATAGGATCTAATCTTCTTTAAAGGATATAGTATATATAGTAATCTTTTTAAGAATATTAAGTTAGGATATAAACTATTAGATAGCGGTATTATAAAGATATGCCTGGAAGTTAACTTTAACAAGATCTTTATCTTTATAGAGAGTAATATCTTAGATATAATTAATAAAAATATTAATATCCTTATAATATATAATATTATATATATATTTTATCAAAATATTATCATGTATATCGGGCTAGAAATAGCTAATATTATTAGTCTTTTATATACCGGTAGTATTTATAGCTTCTAGTACAAGGGTTATATTAGTATTATTATTTATATTATTATTAGGATTATTATTAGGCGGGTTATTAGTATTATTATTATTAGAAGAATCTTTATTATCGGGAGGTCCACTAGCTACAGGATAGCAGCATAGTCTAGGATAGTAATTATAATATAGATTTTTCTTAAGTTTAATAATTTATTTATTAACTATTATTTAATTATACTGTATAGTTACTTATATCTATTAGAGTATATATATAAGATCGCGTATTATAGATTTAGGGCCTTGATTTATACCTGTAGGCAGGTTTACAGAGCTGCCTGTATACAAAATTAAGGGGTTAATACTTCCGCTGGGGCCAGAGTTTAATATAATATAGGTATTTAATATTATATAATTAGTATTTAACAGTAAGCTTATAGATTAATAACATGCTTGCTTTCTAGTATATATATAAGATTAATAGCGTAGATAATATTTAAGCTTAGTACTAAAATTAACAGAAGGTTTAATAGAAGGATCGACGTGTGGTTTAAATTAGAAATATATATTTAGTACAACAGTATCAGTAAGATTGAACAGGGTAGTAATAGGTTTACTTAGTGTAGTAATAGGTTCTTTAGTAGATTCTAGATTAGTAATTTCACCTGCAGGTAAAATATACTAATTAATAGGAGAGGTAAAAGTATTAAATAATAAATATCTTTAAGTTTTTAATAAAGATAAGGCTTAATAAACTTGTATAGGATATATAGTTAGTAGTATATTTAGTAGATCTGATAAATTAAAGTATACCAAGATAAGAGTAGATAGTATAGATATAGTTAATAGTATACTAGATTTAATATATTAGTAGGGTTAGTCTTTAGAAATAACAGCTTTAACCTTATCTTTACCTAGAATAGAGAATACACGTGATAATATAGTAGATAAAGTATATAAATAAATACTAAGAGAATATATTAGGTTTATATTATTAGTCTCTAGAATATCTATTAATCTAATCTACTCTAGGTAATCAAGATATTAATTATAACATATACTTTTAATAAGATAATAAAATTTATTAACAGTAGTATTAATTAAAGAATAATTAATTTTCTATAATATAGGATATTAGTAAGTCTTTATAGAGATAGGTATAGAGATATAAGTAATAATAAATTTAATAAGATAAATTAACAGGATATTAAATTACTAAGTATAGAGACTTAGCAAGGTCTTATAAAATACTTATAATTAATATCTAAATTTAGTAAGGCAGAGCTCTGGGTTCACTAGTATTAAAGTAAATAAAGGACTTAGAATATAAGAAAAGAGATTAAAGTACAGATCTTTAATAAATTAGAAATAGATTTAATAAAGCTAAGCAAGAAATTAATATAAATTAATAAGTTAGGGATAGAATTAGATAAAAGTAGGATAACAGGTAGAATAAAAGTAGAGTAACATAGTAGTATAAAATATATTAAAATATTAGAAAACAGTAGAAGAGTATACAGAACTTAAATTTTAACTCATATAGTAATTTATTCAGAAAAGACTTAATAAAATTAATAAAAAATAATTATTTAAGATCCTGATTAATAGACATGCTACCAGTTTATAGATATATTAGGATAGTTAAAGATAATTCATTAAATATCAAGAACAGCCGGGTAGAAATGGCGGGTCCAGAATAACTAACTAACTGTTTAGCTAGTCCGAATTAGTACTAGCAAGGAATTACGTAGAAATCAACGAAGGCGAGCTTCAGATATCGACAGAGTAAGCAGGCAGTACGGCCACAAGTACTAAAATATATAGTATAAGAATATTATATTTAAAATTATAAAAAATTAAATAATATTATATAAATATAGCTAAGATTATTTATAAATAATCTAAAATAAAATTATTATTCTAGTTAATAATAAAAAAAGTTATATCTTTATTCTTTTTATAAAAATAGTATATATAGTAATAGATAGTAATTTCTAATAAATTATAGCTACTCTTGATAGTATCTTCTTAAAGAATTATTTTACTAGTAATAAGATATATCTTAGAAATAATTATTTTATAATTCTAATAAAAATTAATAAAATATTCTAAATCTAATATAAAAAAAGATTTAATATTTATTTTATTATAAAACTAGATATTATATTTTTTTTAATAATAAAACTTATACTATCTTAAAAAGCTATTAGATTATATAAGTAAATAAAGCTTATTATAGAATAAATATATATAATATATTATAATAGAATCTAAAGAGACTAGATAAAGAATTAAGAGTACTAGTAAGAATAATAAAGTAAGAAATAAAAATATATAAGAAAAAAATAAGAGTAATAATATAAATATAATTATAGATAATAATAAATAAGAGAGAGAAGATATAGAACTAGTCTTAATAATAAAATAAATAAAATATATTTTATATATATAATATATATTAATAGCTTAAGCTATAATAGAATATTTTTTAAAAGATATTTAAAATATTTTATTAATAAGATTTTAAGTATAGAAATAACTATAAAACTAGACTAATTAAAAACTAAAAATAAAAAAATAATA
>JAMABB010000069.1:0-18476 GCA_023625095.1 Aspergillus sp. S2111Y
TATTTTATAGAGATTAAGAATAGCTTATAATTTATTTTATAAACTTTATTAATAATATAGTATATATATAATATATATAAGATACTCTATTCTAAGAATATTATATTTATTATAAAAGTTATATAAATAACTTCTTTATTTATTTATAATCTTTTAATAATTATAAAGAATATCTTATCTATATTTTATATTATTATACTAAGCTATATATAGATTTAAACTCTAAAAAAGTCTATATTAATTTTTTTTTAATAAAACTATTTAGATAATAAATTTTAGTTTTTAATCTTATAGTTACTAAAAGCTATCTTAAGATATTTAAAGATTTATACTTTTTAAAAATATTTATAAATCTTTTTATTTATTTAGATATAACTAGTGTTTTATATTTCTATATACTCTAGTTTATTACTAAAGAGATTTCTTTATAGGCCTATAAAACTACTCTTTTTAAAGATATTTTATTAAAGAAAAGCGCTTTTTATATAAAATTTATTAATAATAAAGCTATTATAAAGTTAATAGAAGAAAAATTAGAGATTTTTTAAAATTTTTATAAAAAAAATAATTATTAAAGCTTTTTATCTATTAAAATCTTAATAAATAGCTAGATATAGACTTTAACTTCTTTAAATATTAAAGATATAATAGCTTAATTTTTTATTTATTTTATAATAATTCTAATAATATACTTTATAAGCTTAATTATAATTTTATTAAAAATAATTTATTAGCTTTTAATATTATTTAATCTATTTTTTTTTCTTAGTTATTTTTTATATTTAGTGAAGATATATTATTAGTTAATAAAGCTAGAGCTATTTAATATTATTTAAATAGTCTATATGTGAGGCCGCAATACTAATATAGCAGCGCTCTGAAATAGTAATATATTATTATTTAATTTAAAGGCTTTAGTATAGTAGAAATAAATAATAAAGTATAGTTTTTTATCTACAGGTAAATTCTCAGGTTTAACCACGGTTAAAATTTCTTACTTAAAGATAGATTTAGTATTAGTATAATAAATTTTAGTAAAACTAGTAGAGATCTTATCTTTTTTATTATCTAAATAAATTATTTTAGTAGTTCTAATTTTAGATTCTCTATAATAAATAAGATAATTATTAGTTTAGATAAGAAGCTCAGTAAAATAGACGGGATAAATACTAGTTTTAAGGAAAGTATATATTAGTTTAATATTCTAGTAAGTAGATTAGTCTTAGATACTAGATTTAGCAGGAGACTATTTAGTATAATAAGTATTTATTTAGTTTTATAATTAATATAGATTTTAAGAATTATTATTAAAGTTTATATTAGTATTAGTATTAGTATTAGATATTTAATTATTATTACTTATAGAAGGTCTATTATATAGAAATCTATTATTATTAGTTTAGTATATTAGACAGGCATAATCTTATACTTAATAAAAATAATTTTATTAGTATAGCAGGAATATATTTATAAGATATTAATATTATAGTCTGATAGTATATAGCTAGTACTACTATCTAAAGAGCTAATATAACAGGTAACTATATTATTAATTAATATTATAATTCTATTAATTATTATAATTATTATTATAGCTATTATAGCTATCTTACTAGAGTAATAAGTTATAGAATTTATTATCTTTAGATCTATTCTTATTACTATTTAAGTCTTAGGTACAGCTAGCCTTTTAACTATTATATTTAGTAGTAAGGTTCTGTTATAGATATTATTTTTAATCTAGAATCTTAAGAAAGATACTAAGTATAGTATTAGTTTTAGGTTCAGGAATATATTATTAAAGGTTTATATTTAAATAGTTCTAAATAGTAGATATCTAGTTAAATTAGTTATTAATCTTAATAGTATAATAGTAATAGATAATATTTTTAGTAAATACTTATATAGACTTACCAGTATAGATATTAGTATAGATATAATATATAGTATAGAGTTTTTAAAATACTTAATAAGAATTTAGTTTAAATTATTTAAGAAAATATAGGATCTAATCTTCTTTAAAAGATATAGTATATATAGTAATCTTTTTAAGAATATTAAATTAGGATATTATGATAACATCCCGAGGTCGGTAAATATCGAAGCTTTCGAAATACTGAAGTATAGCCTAAAGGCTGACTTTTAGTATTATTATTATTCTAAATCTACCAGCTATCTAGGCCTCTATATAGACACTACCGAAATATCAGTAGTAGCCCTAACTAATAATAGAATTATTAGATATTAATATCTCTAATTATATATCAGGAATACTAATATTATTATCTACTATTATAGAGAACTATAAAGAATTATATTCTTTCTTACTTAACTAGCTATTTATTTAAATAATCTATAACTTTATTATCTATACTAGTATTACTTTATCTAGTAATTTAGAGAGCTTCTTAGCAGCCCTGAAATTTTTAAGAAAAGAGCCTGTTAATATTAGTTAATTTATAAAGAATAAGAGAATAAATAAAGATATTAAAACTTAAATATTCTATAATTTAGGAATATAGATATTTAATATATTAATAATTATTAGTAATCCTAATATTATCTAAAAATTAAGAAAGAAAAATAGTAGAACTAAGTCTTTAAAAATTTTAATAAAAAATATTTAATTTAAAAAAGCTAAAGTCAGGCTTGAAATAATATATTTTATAAAAGAGAATTCTAATTAAAAATATTTATTCTATCTAAAAAAAGTCTAAATAAAGATTAAAAAAAGTAGGAAAATTATTAAATAATAAACTAGTAGATTTAAAAAATATAATTTTCTATAATAATAAGCTAGTAAAGAGAATTAAAATATATTATTATAATTAAAAAATTTAACTTATATTAATATTATTATATTATTTATTATTTATTTATTTTTTTCTTATCTTTATCTTTTACTTTTTTATTTTTTAAGATTTATTTATCTTTTTTTTTTAACTTTTACTTTTATTAATTACTTTATTTTTATTATATTTAAGACTAATCTATTATTCTAAATCTTTATTATTTTTATCTTATCTTAATTAAATCCTATCTATAATTTCTAAGATAACTAGAAATACTTTTTTATTTTATAAAGAAAAGACTCCTGTAACTATCTTAACTCCTAATAAAATCCTAGATATTATTAATAATATTAATTATATTAAGTCTAGTAAGTCTTCTTTTCTAGCTATTCTCTAATTTAGGACTAATATTAATTATCTTAATTTTTAGGCTCTAGTACCCGCGCGGTATAAATCTTTCTAGTAATATATAAACTAGACTAGTTTCTAGATTTTTATAGCTATACTCTTATTAAAGATTTAAAAAGTATATATTAAATTAATAATTTTAAGCTTTATCTATATAATAAGAAATTACTTAATAATAAAACTTATTCTTATTATAAAAGCTTTAAAATATTTTAGTCTTATATTATTAAATTTATTTATTACTAATCTATTTTATAGTTTAAAGTATACTTAAATTATCTTTAATAAAATACTAGTAATAGATATATTATTTATTAAGATTATAATTTAAAAAATTAGAGTTAGTTTTATATAGAATAAGGAATTATTCTAGTTTATTTTAGTTTTATTTTAATTAATCTTGTTAATAAGAGTCTAGTAGTAAGATCCTAGCTTTTAATAATATTAAAGAAATTTATAAAAAACTTAAAATCTAAAATTTTATATAATTAAAGTTTACTTATAAATTTTTTTTTTATTCTAATAAAGTTCTTTTACTAGTTTTCTAGTCTTAGACTAGAATTATTTTTAAATTACTTAGTATTTCTTAAACTTTCTTTAATAGATAGATACTTATATAAGAAATTTTTTTTTATATATAAAATAATATTAATATTTTTATAAATATTATTTAAAATTTATAGATATTCTAGTAAATTATAAGTATTTATCTTTATACTTTTAGAATAATTAAGATTTCTAGTTTTTATAACTTCTAGATCTATAAGATAAGATATATAAATATTTATATATATTTTAATTTCTTTTTTTATTTTATTATTTTTTAATTTTTTATAGATAATTACTCTCTAGAATTAATTTAATTATAATTTAAGTTTATTTTTTTTTTATATTTTTATTTTAATAACTTCTACTTACTATACTATAACTATTAATAAGTTTAATAATAAATATTCTTTTAAGAGATAGTATACTATTAAGAAATTAGTTTTAAAAAAATTCCTAACTAGTTTTATTATTTTTAAGACTCCAGCGCGCTCTTTTCTTAAAATTAATAATAATAATATTAGAGGTTTTATATTCTATAACTAAGTAACTAATATATTATATACTAGTTCTATTAAGCTTAATAAAGCTAGCTTTTTCTTTATTCTTAATAAGATAGATAATAATAAAAATAATAATAATAATAAAAATAATATTATTAATAATAAAAATAAGAATAATAATAAGAAATTTTAAATATTATTCTAAAATACTTTTTCTTATTAAAACTAGTTTAGTTATAATCTAGTCCTAGTTCTAATTAATCTAAAATAAATATTAAAATCTATTTTTATATTTATATAATTTTTCTTCTATAAATTCTATCCTGATTACTTCTAGTAATATAAAATAATTATAGTAAATAGTTTATTAAAATCTATCTTTCTAGTATTTCTTTAAAAATAGAGATTTTTTTAGAAATTTTTATTTTTTTTAATTATATTATTATTATTTAAAATAAGTAAGTCTTTATTAAATATCCAGGCTTCTTTTTTTTCTAATTTTTAAATATATTATATAAAATTATATTTTTTTATTAATTATATTATTATTTTTTTTTAAGATTAAATTTTATAAGTATATAGTTTTCTAGTTTTTTATATATTTTTTTAATTTAATTTTTTTATAGCTTTTTTTTTTATGAAGTTTAAGTATATCTTTATATACTTTTACTATTTCTACTTTTATTTAGTTTATATAGATAGATTAGAGTATAAAAAAAGAGCTAGTTTAATAATATTAATTATCTATTAAATCTTTAATAAGTATTATAATATAAGCCTTATCTACTTTAACTTTAAGATTAATTTTATTAATAACTAAAGCTTCTTAGGTTAGTTAATATTAGTTTAAATTAAGTATTAATTATTTACTAGATTCTAGATAATATATCTATCAGGCTTTTTAATTATATATATATCTAATAGATATTCTTTTAAAATCTAATATAAATTAAATTATTTTAACTAGAATTTTTATAATATCTTATTATATACTAGAACCTAGTTACTCTTTTTAAAAGAATATTTTTTTTATAAGATTATTATAGATTACTTATTATTTAATAGTATAGATTAATAAGTATTTATTTATTAATACTCAGGTATACTAAATTCAGGTTAATTAATCTTTTTAAACTATTTTTTTATTTATTATATTATTTTCTAGTAGTCTAGGTTTAATATTATAGACTAGCTTAAATAAGCTAATATTAATTATATTATATATTTATATATAGATTATAAGTATAGCTTAAGATAAATATTTATTCTATAACTATATTAGCCTACTAACTAGTATTTTTATAAGTATTAAATCTAAGATTCTATTTAGTCTATTTACTTAATTATTTATTTATAGATAATAAGAAGTAGTAACTTTATATCTTATTTATAATAATTATATATAATATACTATTATTTTTAATAAGATATTTAATCTATTATTTAATATAAGCTTACTTATAGTACTATATTAGATAAAGATTTCTTTATAAAGAAACTAGGTAATAGCTTTATTAGTTATATTAAGGATTACCTTAACTACTAGCTAATCTATAGTATAATTAATAACTATAATAATCTATTAATTTTTATTAAATATTACTAGTAAAGAGCTAATCAGGTCTAAATCTTATTATTTAAAAAGTTTAATATTTCTTTAAAATATATAGTACTATTATTTCCTTTTTAGATTAATTTATAATTATTATAAAATCTAATATATTAAGTACTTATAAAGTACTACTTAGATATTCTTATATATTAAGAGCTACTATACCCGTGTTCTAATAGTATCTAATAAGCCTGGATATCCTAGATAGCTATATAACTAGTATATTCTCTTTATAAATATATTATAGAGCCTGTTCTATAAGTATAAGACTTCTATACTATTTTTATTAATATAAAATATAATTTTTCTAAAGTTTAAATTAATTATATTCTAGTATCTATTATATATAAAGTATCTTTTATTAATCTTTATACTCTTTATAAATAAAATATTAAATAGTAAGAATTCTTTAATAAAATATTATAATAAACTATTCTCTTATATTTTAGTATTTATTAATTATATTAATATAAGTTAGTTTATAGTCTTTTTAAGCTATTAAACTATAAATATTTTATTATTACTATTTTTTTTATTTATTAGCTCTATTTTAATAAAATCTAGCTATTAATTAATAGTATTAGAGATTACTATCTCTAGATCTAGATAATATTTAATATCTAGATTATAAGTCTGGAACTCTTTAATCTAGTAAATTAACTATTTTAAATAAATTTATATTATTAAAAGATACTTTAAGCTTTTATAATTTATTAATATCTTTATTATAGTTCTATTCTTTAAGTAGTATTTCTAATATTAAAAAGTTTCTTTAATAGTTAATAATTTTTTTTTTATATAAAATAATTCTTTTTTATATTATTTAATTTTTTATTATTAAATATTACTAGATATTATTTATTATTCTTAGTAAACTAGTTTAAGACTATTTTATTAATTTATTCTAATATATCTATCTTAATCTAGAACTACTTCTTTAGATTTATAATAGTAAGAATAGAAGCTATAATTAATATTATCTTTAATTATTAAATTACTTTTTTATAACTAGTATTTTATAGTATTAATTAATATTATCTTTTCTATTCTTTTATATCTTTTTTTTTAAGAGTTTATATAATAGTACTGCTATCTTAATAAAATCTTAAATAAATTAATAATAATATATAAATAGTCTAATAAATTACTATAACTTATATATATTCTTTAATTATAGCTATTTTTTAATAATCTTAAGCTTAGCTAGTACTAGCTAGACTATCTTTTATTTAATAATATATCTATAAAATTCTAACTCTTTAATTCTAAAGATATACTTTAAGTTTTTAATAAATAATTTATTTTATTATAGTATTTTAAGAACTATTTTAATATATTACTTATATTTTTTTTATATTTCTAAAAAGATAAGTATATTATTAAGATAAATAAAGTAGAAGTTCTTTAAATAAAGAATTAAAATATAGTTTATAAATATTTAAAATATTACTAGTATATTTAATAAGTTAAAAGATATAACTAGAAATTTATATTTTTTAAAAAAAATATTAAATATTATTTTATAAATTAATACTTTATTTATTTTAATCTATTAATAACTAGAAAAAAGATTAATTTTAAAAAGATACTTTACTCTATTTACTTAATTAATAAGATCTTAAATATATAGAAGTAGATATCTATTTTAGAATATTTTTTAATTTAATAAATAATAATTAATATATATTCTCTACTTTCTATTTTCTTTTAGAGTAAAAATAATAGAGAAATTTTATAAGCTAGATAAAATCTTAATAATCTTTTTATTAAATAGTTTTATAAGTTATTTCTTTAGTTCTTCTAGCTTCTTTTATAATAGAGAATAAAATAGCTAGTTAATAAATAGTTTATTAACTATATTAATATAGTATTTAAGTCCCTATTTAAGAGATAATATTAATAGTAGTTTCTTTTAAAAGATAATAATAAATTTCTTAATAATAATATTAATTTTTTTTTTATATAGTATTAGTTTTTTAGAGTAATTAAATAATAATTAAGATAATTTTTTTTTTTATTTCTTAAAGATTTTTATTATTTATTTTATATTTATTAGTTCTAATAATAGTTTTATACTTAAAATATAATTTCTAATATTAATAAATTTAATAATATATAAATATCTTTTATTTTTTTCTAGTAATTATATCTTAGATATAGTCTAGTTAATTTAAAAGTTTATTTTCTTTAATTAATTTTATTTTAAGATTATATTATAATAAAATAAGTTTAATATATAGATTCTTATATAAGCTTTTTATTCTCTAAAAATTATTAATAATTAAAGATAATTTTTTATTTATAGAATTTCTTTATTTATTACTTTAATATTTAATTATATTATTTTTTAAAAAATTTAATAAGTCTTAATGTTATGGGAACTCCGCCGGAGCCCTATTATCAACTCTGCCTCAGGCATCGTGTCCTAAGAGTTCGGCCTCAGGCATTAAAAGGTCACGTGTTCATCCCTGTTGGCCATGTCAGAACTCCAACAGCCCCTGTATCCTGGTTCTTCAGCTATTCCATCGTGTATCTAGTACGCAACTAGCTCGCTTCGGGCCTTGCCCATAACATTTGGAATAGCTCATTCATTGGTTAAAGGAAAGACAGCAAGGAGACCTACTGTCCAGAAGAGATGATGAATATGAATATTGACATACAGGAGGAAAGGGAAGACCCCCTTGCCCGACAAGTCCAAGAGCTCCAAGCCCAGATTACCCAGCAACAAGCTCAACACGCGAGACAGATAGAGGAGCTAGAGACAAGAATCCGGAATATACAGACCTTCCCACAATCCTCTACTAGCCCGCCTTCCCAGCCGCCATCTCCGGAGCAAGCCAATTCACCACCAGGGCCCGCTCGCCGACAGAAGACCCCTCTCCGAACTACAGTGCGGCCCCGCCCGATCCACCCTGACGTGGAACTATTCAACGGGGAAAATAAAAATGACTATCTCTCATTTGAACTTAAGTTATACACCAAGTTTGAAATAGACCAGGATACATACCCTACAGAAACTTCAAAGACTGCATACGCGTTTAGCAGGCTGTCTGGACAAGCCAGCCGTCGGATGTTACCATGGTTGAACAAGCACCGGGGTACTGGGTATACATATGACTCCTTTGTGGCGGAAATGAGGAAATCATTTGGGGACCCGGACCTCCAACGCAGGTCATTGAATCGGGTTAATAATATCAAGCAAGGGAAACGGAACTTTGATGAGTTCTTGGGGGAATTTGAAGAAGTTCTACTGAATGCTGGAGGGTTTTCTTGGGCAGATGAGGTCAAAATCTCCCTGCTTGATTCTGCGCTAAACCGCCAGCTGGTACAAGGGATGGTAGGGAGAGACCCTGCAGGGACATATGACAGTTACTGTGAACAACTCCGGCGAGTCAGCAATGATCTAGACCGATTAAACAGGATGGACCGGCGGCAAAACTTCGTCCACCTGTCAGCAGCCCCTAACCCTCGACCTCCTCAAGGCGAGGCAATGGATTGGCAACCCTCACCAGCTATCGGGGGTGTCGACCGAGGAAACCAACAAAGCTCTAGGACCAGAAGGCGTGCCCGGTGGGTCTCAGCTGACGAGCTCCAGAAGCGCAGGGAAAATGGAGCATGCCTACGCTGTGGTGCTTCAAGTCACTTTGTCCAAAAGTGTCCTTACGCGCCTGCACGCCGCCCTATTGTTGTAGCTGCGACAGCCCCAGACCTTGAGTCAGAAGAGGAAGAGATATCAGATAAAAAATCGGGAAAAGCATAGCCTCTGTACAAAGCCGCGCGCAGAGGCCACTAATCAGAACACCTCAACTGGAATGGAAGAATTTTGAGAGATCGCGCATGCACTCTGACCCTTTTCTACTAGATGTTATAGTAGGCCAGGTAGGAGTTGCTACCACAATGATAGACACTGGATGCCTTACCTATGGAGCTGTAAGTGAGGTATTTGTGAAGAAACATGGACTACATACACTTCAGATCAACCCTGTGCCCATCAAAGGCATTGGCGGATCAAAATATGTGTCACAAGTATTACAAACAAGGATTGATGTCGGTATACATACTGAATATGGTGCACACTTCTATGTGATACCAGGGAGCCTGCTAGGAGTAGACCTCATGCTAGGCCTCCCTTGGATAAAACAACATGATGGGCGACTAGAACCGAAACGGGGGAGATTATACCTCCGTTCCACAGGTGCTCGACTGAAGAATACTGTTCTGCATAAGCCTAGGAGGCTAGGGATAGTTGAAATTAGTGCCGCTGCAGCACAGTGCCATATCCGCCGGCAGAAGAAGAAGCCTGAGACTGCTGTCCAAATATTTAGCGCCACCCTACAGGACATCGATAAAGCACTAAGAGTAAAGGAGAAACCTGACCCACAGAAGACACTACCGCCTCAATACCATGAGTTCCTACCTCTGTTTGAACCAAATAATGCCAGTACTCTGCCACCCCATCGAGGACTAGGGATAGATCATAGCATCGAACTCATTAAACAGCCGGATGGGAAGGACCCGGAAGTCCCATGGGGGCCTCTTTATAATATGTCAAAGGAGGAACTGATTGTACTTCGGAAAGAGCTCACAGAACTACTTGATAAGAACTTTATCCGTGTTAGTAGCTCATCTGCTGCTGCCCCCGTGCTATTTGTTAAGAAGCCTGGTGGTGGTCTAAGGTTCTGTGTGGATTACCGAGCATTAAACGCCTTGACCAAGAAGGACCGATACCCCCTGCCACTGATCCATGAGACATTAAACCAAGTTGGACGAGCAAAGTGGTTCACCAAGCTTGATGTATCCGCCGCCTTCCATAAGATTCGAATCACCAAAGGCCAGGAATGGCTGACTGCATTCCGGACACGGTATGGACTGTTTGAATGGCTTGTCACCCCCTTTGGATTGGCCAACGCTCCGAGTACCTTCCAGAAATATATAAACTGGGCACTACGGGAATACCTGGACGAGTTCTGCTCTGCCTACCTTGATGATGTGCTTATTTTCACAGATGGATCATTAGATCAACATCGTGAACATGTCCATAAGACCCTTAATAAGCTACAAGAGGCAGGACTATACCTGGATATTAAGAAATGCGAGTTTGAATGTACCAAAACCAAGTACTTAGGGTTTGTGATAGAAGCCGGGAAGGGAGTGGCCATGGACCCTGAGAAGGTTAAAGCTATTCAAGGCTGGGAAGCCCCTACAACAGTTCGTGGAGTCAGGAGCTTCCTGGGATTTGCAAACTTCTATCGACAGTTTATCCCTCAGTTCTCCCAATTAACCAAACCGCTCACTGATCTGACACATAAGGGAATGGCTTACCAGTGGACTGAAGAACATCAGCAATGTTTCCAACAACTCAAGGATCTATTTATACAGGGACCAGTGCTCGCCCCCTTTGACCCAACATATGAAACAGTGGTAGAGACAGACTCATCAGGCTACTGCTCAGGGGGGACCTTGTCACAATACCATCCTGACGGACAACTCCACCCATGCGCCTACTTCTCAAAGCGTCACACCCCTGCTGAATGCAACTATGAGATTCATGATAAGGAACTATTAGCTGTTATCCGCTGCCTGGAAGCATGGGATGCAGAACTCCGGTCTGTCCAGTCTTTTAAGGTAATCACTGATCATAAGAACCTGGAATACTTTTACTCGCCCCGGAAACTCACTGAAAGACATGTGAGATGGAGCCTGTTCCTGTCTAAATTCAACTTCTTATTTGAATATCGCAAAGGAAGTGCAAATACCCAAGCTGATGCACTATCAAGAAGAGATCAGGATATGCCACAAGATAACTCTGATGAACGTATCCAGTCCCGAACTTTCCAATTATTAAAAGCTGGACACCAGCCGAAGAATATCATGGCCCCAATGATAAACCCTGAGTCAATCAATCTTTGGGAGGAAGCAAAGGATCATGATACTACCTATCAGGAAGTAGTAGAGATCCTGGAGAAAGGTGAAGCCAGAAACCTCCCACCACGGTTGAAGCTGCAGGTTTCCCTTAGTGAATGTGATATTAATCACCAAGGCTACATCAACTACCGCAACAGGACCTGGGTACCAGAACATGAACCGCTGAGAACTCATCTCATTCAGCAAGCGCATGACTCAATACTTACAGGCCACCCCGGGCGGAATGAGACATACACACTGGTCAGTCGTGAATACTACTGGCCAAACATGTCAAGTGATATTAAACGTTACCTCCGGAATTGTGATATATGCGGGCGAGCAAAGGCCTGGAGAGACAGAAGGAATGGGTTATTAAAACCGCTACCTGTTCCTGACCAGCCTTGGCGAGACATCTCATTGGATTTCATTACTGACTTACCTGAGAGTAAAGGATGCTCGACCCTCCTAGTAATCACTGACCGACTTACCCGAGGTGTGATCCTAGAACCAATGAGCTCTACCGCAGCTGAGGATCTCGCACGTGTGCTTATCTGTTCACTCATTAGACATCATGGAGTCCCTCAGTCAATGGTGTCAGATCGGGGAAGCCAGTTCATAAGTCAGATCTGGTCACGCGTGTGCCAGCTACTAGGGATTAAACGGCTCCTATCCACAGCCTACCACCCCCAGACAGACGGATCTACAGAACGTGTTAATAGTAATATTGAGACATACCTCAGGATCTATGTGTGTCATGGCCAAGATAACTGGTACGACCTGCTACCCATAGCAGAATATGTTTTGAATACGCGCACATCTACAGCAACCGGAATGTCCCCCTTTTTCTTGAGCCATGGGTACAACCCATCACCATTCGAGGCCACAACAGACCAAGCAGCAACCCTGTCTCAAGGGGGTAAACCAAGAGAAAGTCCTGTCCGAATTGCAGAGTCTATTGTACGGAAACTGAAGAACGCTGTGCAATGGGCGAATGCATCACTCTCCTTTGCACAACAGGAATCAGAACGACAAGCAAATAGGAGACGTTCGCCTGCACCAATATATAAGAAGGATGACCTTGTTTGGTTAAATCTAAAGAACATGCGCACTGACCGACCAAGCAAGAAGTTAGACTGGAGAAACGCCAAGTACCGTGTATTAGAAGTCAGGGGAACTCACAATGTCAAGCTTGATGTCCCTAAAGGGATCCACCCAGTGTTCCATGTTGACCTTATTCGACCAACAGGACGTGACAAACTTCCATCACAACCCCAAGATGAGAGCCTCCCAGCAATCCAGATAGATGGTGAAGATGAGTACATGGTAGAATCAATCCTGGACAAGGCTCTCATTCGAAGAGGAAGGAATGGATCAGCAATACGAAAAGGAAAAGGACTGAAGTGGCATTACCTTGTGAAATGGTCGGGATATTCGAAACCAACATGGGAACCTGTCGAAGCACTGGAAGACACAGTTGCCGCTGAAGCATGGGAAACCAAGCACCTGGGTAATGTGGAAGGAGGATTGTCGGCTACCAGGCCTGCTATAAGGCATGGTGTACTCCTATAACACAGCCAACAGCCAGATCATTCTAGGTCAAACGTCCTCCCATACTTGGTATTCCAGCATGGTACAGACAGGACCACGGAGTCCAGGAAGCAGTGCAGTCGGAACGCCCAAATAGAAAGAGAAAAGTTACTTACCACTAGAACGCCGCGGCGTTTTCAGCAAACTGAATACGGCCACGAAGGCCCCGGAGCCACCCTTCAGGGATGCCGATTGTTTGAGACCAGAGGTCCCAAAGCGCGAGGAGCGCCTGGAGGAGCTCCCTCACTAGATGAGGGGGGAGAGCGTTGAAGTCAGCCTGTTGGGAGAACAGGGTCAGGCCGTAAAAGGCCAAGAGATCTGAAAGTTGATCAAAACTAACCATTATGAGCTGGCGTTTACAGGGGAGAAGAGCTACGCGCAGATGGGAAGTCATGGTCTTAAATAACACCGGATTTCAACACTACTCCCAAGCGAGATGGGAATTGAGCAAGTTATGGAAGGCGCGAGTAAAGGAGGCTGTGTTATGTATGGTGAGTATAGGCCGGGGCCTGGTTCCCATTTGTGTTACTTCCTCTGAGCAAGATATCGCTGAAACGGGAAGGAGGGGGGGTATTGTTATGGGAACTCCGCCGGAGCCCTATTATCAACTCTGCCTCAGGCATCGTGTCCTAAGAGTTCGGCCTCAGGCATTAAAAGGTCACGTGTTCATCCCTGTTGGCCATGTCAGAACTCCAACAGCCCCTGTATCCTGGTTCTTCAGCTATTCCATCGTGTATCTAGTACGCAACTAGCTCGCTTCGGGCCTTGCCCATAACACTTAAGCTATTTAGCTAACTAGATTAATAAAAATAAATAGCTAGCTTTAAAATTAATAAAGATCTTAATAATCTTAATAAGTACTCTAAATCTAATAATATAGATATATAAAGTAATATCTAATTTTATAATATATAACTTAATCTTATATCTTTAAGAAAAAGATATTAGTAAGTAATCTTTTTTTAATAAAAATTTTAATATATCTAAAATCTTTAATTCTTAGGCTTTTATTCTAGAGATCTTTATTATTTTAGTTACTAGCTTTTTTTTTATTTAATAGCTTTATTTTTTTCTTAAGTTCTTTAACTTAATAGCTTTTTTATTTTTATTATTAAGATACTTAGACTATTAGTACCCTTATATTCTATAGGTAAAGTATATATAGTTAATTAAGTACTACTTTCTTTATTAAAATAATTTTTTATTTAATTATTTAGACTAGATAGTAAGTATACTTAAATCTATAATATTAATTTAATTGATATTAGTTTATATTATATTTATATAATATCTTATAATAATATTTTATTATTTATACTAGCTAAATCTCTATACTAATTCTTTAAGTCTTATAAAAGAATCAAGGTTTCTAATAAGCTAGACTTAAAAAGTAGACTTAACTCTTATTTTAAAGTATTAAATTATAAGATATTCTAGTAGAATTAATTTAATCTAGATAACTATATTTAAGAATTAATTATTATAATTTATTATACTAGTATTTTCTTATATATAATTAATAAAGTATTTCTATTTTTTATCTTTATTAAAAAATTTCTTAAAGTTATCTATAATTTATTAGTAGAATTTTTTTTAAGTATTAATAGATTTAATTTTTTTTTTTTTATATTTTTTTCTTTTATATTTATTATATAGTCCTTATTATTTTATTAAAAAAGTTTTTAATATAATAAATCCTCTATATATTTAAAGAATTCTTTCTTATTAAAATATATTTAATCTTAAAATATTTTTTTACTACCTGAAATTATTTTCTTATAGTATTATTAGTAATTTATTTATAATACTTTAATAATTTTCTAATATTTAAAGACTTTAAATAAAGTTTTACTATTCTAAGTTAAGTAGTTACTTCTTAACTTAGAATTATAATTTTTATAAATAGTTCTTACTAGATTATTATATTATTATTTTATTATATTCTTAAAGTTTTAAAGGTCTTTATTTATTATTATTATTAAGTCTTTACTTTTTATAATTTTTTTTAATTCTTTTACTAAGATTAGTTCTATTATTCTAGAACCTGGCTAAAAGCTAGAGTCTAGTTAAATTATTATTTTATAAGAAACTATACTATTTTAATATTATTATCTTAATTATCTAGGAGATTATAATAATTAGTATTATTAAGAATATTATAAAGATTAGATTACTAGTTTACTATTATTATAATTATTATAATTAATAGTTTTTAATCCTGAATTTATTTTTTTTAGAATATTATTCTTATACTTCCTGAAGTACCTCTTTATTAATTATTCTCTAGATTCTAGAAGTATAGAAAGATTTTTTAGAGGTAGATCTATTAATATTATAACTATTAATAAACTTTTATCTAATTAAGTTTTAGAAATTTTAATCTACTAATTTTTTTTCTTTAATATTACTAGTAAAATTAAAGACATGCTACTAGATATAATAATATCCTGAGATTAATAAATATTAAAGCTTTTAAAATACTGAAGTATAGTCTGAAGACTAACTTTTAGTATTATTATTATTTTAAATCTACCAGCTACCTAGGCCTTTATATAGATACCACTGAAATATTAACAGTAGCCCTAATTAATGGTAGAACCACCGGATATTGACGCCTCCGATTACGCATCGGGAACACTGATATTGTTGTCCACCACTGCAGAGAACTGTAGAGAATCACAATATAAACTATTAGATAACAGTATTATAAAGATATACCTAAAAGTTAACTTTAATAAAATCTTTATCTTTATAAACAGTAATATCTTAAATATAGTTAATAAAAATATTAATATTTTTATAATATATAGTATTATATATATATTTTATTAAAATATTATTATATATATTAAGCTAAAAGTAGCTAATATTATTAGTCTTCTATATACTAGTAGTATTTATAACTTCTAGTATAAAGATTATATTAGTATTACTATTTATATTACTATTATTATTAAAGTAATTATTAGGTAGGTTATTAGTATTATTATTATTAAAAGAGTCTTTATTATTAAGAAATCTACTAGCTACAGGATAGTAATATAATCTAGAATAGTAATTATAATATAAATCTCTCTTAAGTTTAGTAATTTATTTATTAACTATAATTTAATTATATTATATAGTAACTTATATTTATTAAAGTATATATATAAGATCGCGTATTATAGATTCAGGATCTTAATTTATACCTGCAGGCGGGTTTACAGAGCTGCCTGTATATAAATTTAAAGAATTACTAGAGCCTGTATTTAATATAGTATAAATATTTAATATTATATAATTAGTATTATTTAAGAGTAAGTTTATAGATTAATAATATACTTACTTTCTAGGATATATATAGGATTAGTAGCAGAGATAGTATTTAAGCTTAGTACTAAAATTAATAAAGAATTTAGTAGGCTTAATATATAGCTTAAATTAAAAGTATATATTTAGTATAATAATATTAGTAAGATTAAATAGAATAGTAATAGGTTTATTTAGTATAGTAATAGATTTTTTAATAGATTCTAGATTAATAATTTTACCTGCAGGTAAAATATACTGATTAATAGAAAAGATAGAAATATTAAATAATAAATATCTTTAAGTTTTTAATAAAGATAAGGCTTAATAAACTTATATAGAATATATAGTTAATAGTATATTTAATAAATCTAATAAATTAGAGTATATTAAAATAGAAGTAGATAATATAAATATAATTAATAATATACTAGATTTAGTATATTAGTAAGATTAGTCTTTAGGAATAACAGTCTTAGCTTTATCTTTACCGGGAATAGAGGATATATATAATAATGTAATAAATAAAGTATATAAGTAAATATTAAAAGAATATATTAGATTTATATTATTAGTTTTTAGAATATCTATTAATCTAATCTACTCTAGATAATTAGAGTACTAATTATAATATATATTCTTAATAAGATAATAAAATTTATTAATAGTAGTATTTATTAAAGAATAATTAATCTTCCAGGAAGCAGGATATTAATATATTTTTATAGAAGTAGAAGAAAGGATATAAGTAGTAATAAATTTAATAAAATAAATTAATAGAATATTAAATTATTAGATATAAAAACTTAATAAGATTTTATAAAATATTTATAATTAGTATTTAAGTTTAGTAAGATAGAGCTCTGGATTTACTAGTATTAAAGTAAGTAAATAAAAGGCTTAAAATATAAGAAAAGAGTTAAAGTATAAGTTTTTAATAAATTAGAAATAGATTTATTAAAGCTAAGTAAGAGATTAATATAAATTAATAAGTTAAGGATAGAATTAGATAAAAGTAGAATAATAGATAGAATAAAGATAAAGTAATATAGTAATATAAAATATATTAAAATATTAGAAAATAATAGAAAAGTATATAAAACTTAAATTTTAATTTATATAATAATTTATTTAGAAAAAACTTAATAAAATTAATAAAAAATAATTATTTAAGATCTTAATTAATAGACATGCTACTAGTTTATAGAAGTATTAGAATAGTTAAAGATAATTTATTAAATATTAAGAACAGCCGGGTAGAAATAACAGGTCTGGAATAACTAACTAACTAATAAGCTAATCCGAATTAGTACTAGTAAAGAATTCAAGGAAATTAATAAAGGCAGGCTTCAGATATTGATAAGGTAAGCAGGCGGCACGGCCACAAGAGTATAATTAATAAATATTTAAAGATTATTTCAATATATCTAAACTAGTAACTAAATATAAGAAATCTTTAATTAAAAATAAATAAAAATTATTATAAAATTATTATAATAATATATTATTATAGTATTATAAGTATTATTATTATTAATTAGCTAAAAATAGAAAAAAAAATACTAAGTACTTAAATAACTAAGAAAAATTATTAAAAAATAAAAGAAATAAGTCTAAAATCTTATTAAAATATTAAAAAATTTATTATTTAATTTTAATAAATACTATATACTTATTATATTATTTATTTTACTAAAAATTATACTATACCCTGCTTTTAATATATCATAATAAACTTATTTAGTAGTAGTCTATAATCTAAAATTAATATTTTTTATTATTAAATAATAAAAATCTAAAGAGTAATATATATTAAACTTAGTAATAGTACTA
>JAMABB010000070.1:0-16866 GCA_023625095.1 Aspergillus sp. S2111Y
TAAAGAAAAAGAAATAATAAAGTCTATAATAAATATATTAAATAAAATAGAAATAATAGAGATTAGTTAAAGATTTTTATAAAATTTATATTTTTATTTAGTATTAATATTATATAATAAATAATATAGAATATATTTTTTTAAAAACTTTTTATTTTTATAAATTATAAGATCTTTTATACTTTATATATATTTCTTAAAACCTTAATAGTTATATTAATTATATACTTTCTTAAAGATATCTTAAACTATAGAATAAAGAATATAGATTTAAGATTTATTAATAATAATAGTATTACTTTCAGGATTATTAATAATATTTTAATATTTTATAAATAGTAGTTTATCTTTAATAGAGTAGAAAAGCTTAGTATTAGTATTATTCTTTAAAATATTAAGAATTATAATAGCTTAGTAATTATTTAGATACTTATTCTTTAAATATTCTTTAAATTTATTAAATAGTTTAATAGTTATAAAAATATAATAAGCTTATATATATAATTTATCTAGATTTAAAGACTTAGTATTTTAACTATAAATAAATTTAGTATCTTGCCCTCGAGTAAAATTTATAAATAAATATAATAGGATATTAGGAATAATATTTACTTTTCTAGACTTATAATAGATAGTAAATTTAAATTATTAAAGATATTAACTAGTATATACTAATTAGTAATTCAGGTTTTTAATAATAATAAATTAGAAAGAGGATTACTTTAATATATCTATTATAAATAAGTAATTAATATAGATAACTATAAAATATTTTAATAATTTAATATAATAGTAAATTTTATATATAATTTAAATAAAATAAAAGACTTTAAGTTTTATTAGCTAGTAATTATACTCAGTACTAGTAAGTAGTTAATTAAGAAATAAGATAAATAATACTTTAGTCTATATTAAAAAAATAAAATAATTAAGATACTTATCTTTAATATAGTAAATTATAACTCTATATATAGTATAAAAAGTATTAATATTAATATAGAGTTACTTTTCAGGATTAAAATATATAAAGAACTAAAAATTATAAAATTTATTTTATAAATTAAGAAATAATAAATATTTAGTATTAATAAACTCTTTAATAATAGTATACTTTATATATTTTTAATAAATTTAATCTTTAATAAATCTATCTTTTAATAGCTTAGTTTTATATAGCTATAAAGATTTACTTTAAGTAGTATAATACTTAATTTAATAATAAAATTATTTAATTAATTTAAGATAATATTTAAGATCTTATAAAGTAGCAGAGAACTTTAATAAAAGAATTACTTTAAGCTTTTTAATAAATATAATTAAACTAAGAATATTAATTCTTTAATTAAGTAGTTAGATAGAAAGGAATCTAATAAAGATTTTTAAAGATTTAATCTTAATATTTAAGTCTTATAGATAATTAAAAACTAGGTTTAAATATTTAATATATTTATCTAGTATAATAGAGATAATAATTATATTATTAATATATATTTAATAGAATATTTTAAATTTAGTTAAGTATAGATCTATTTAATATTAAATAAAAAAAATAAAATTAATAAAGTCTATAATAACTATATTAAAGATTTCTTAGCTATAATAACTTATAATAGCAAGATATCTTTAATAATCTTAATATATTAGCTATTAGTAGAAGAACTTATAAGTATTAATAATAATAATATATTTATATTTATAAATAAGTAATATAATTTCTTATTATATTAAAATTAAATATTAATCAGGCTTTACTTTTTTATTTATATTATATAAATCTATAATAACATGATCTTTATCTTTACTTATTTAAATTTAAGAATTAAATACAGTATACTAAATAATAAATATAAGATAACTAGAAAATATATAAATAGTAATAAACTTAAGTTTTCTAGCTTTATATAATAAATCTAAGATTTTATTAATAATAGCTTAGTCTTTTAGAGATATTTAATATACTTTAAACTTTAGTATATAGTATTTCTAGCTCTCTTTTAGCAGGACTTCTATCTATTAAGATTTAGGGATATATATAATTAAATTAATATTTATTTTATCTTCCTAAATATTAAAATAGGAGATAAGTTTAGTAAAATAAAAAATAACTTTAAAATCTTTAATATAAATTATAACTTTATTAGATAATATTTTTATATTTTTTAATAAAATATTACTTTTATTTAATAGCTTGCTGATATTACAGCAGGTTTTAGTTAATAAAGCTTTAATAAAGATATAAAATATATTAGTAAATAACTACTTAATATATTAGTAATACTAGTAATTAGAACTAGATTTTAAAGTAAAATAAGTAAAGTCTAAATTATATTATTTAATAAAAAAAAAACTAATATAGTATAATTAAATATTTATATTAAAGTAAGTTCTATAACTTTAAGTTTAATAAAAAAAAGAAAATAAATTTAAAGTTATTAATAGTTCCTATATATTAATATCTAGATAAAATAATAGTTTAAGATATAGGATTAGATATTTTAATAAATAAAAATTAGTTATTTATAAGATAAGTATAAATATAGAGATTTAAGTTTAAGAATATCTTTAATTTAAAGATTAAGTCTTAATTAAATAGAGTAGACTTTATAAATATTAAAATCTTATACTTTAAATAAAAAGATATCTTAATTCTAGATATAATATAGACTTTAACAGGATTCTTTTAACTATTACTTTAGTAATAAACTAGGATAGTTATATTTTAGTATAAATAAATAATAGTATATTATTATTTAATATTAATAATTATATCTTTATAATCTATAGTTTTAGTTCTAATAAAGAGCTTAGTAGTAATATTAGCTATATAAATAAATATATAAATTTATATAAATATAAGTAAAGTATTATTAGTTAGCAGGTATAAGAAGTAGAGATAGAAATATATATAAAGACTAGATATATAATTTAAGCTAATACTATTAATTATAATAACTTTAATTATCTTTTTAATTCTAATATTTAGAATAGTATATAAAAAATTAGTATTACTAACTAATTAATAATAACTAGTATTAAGATATATTTCTTTAAATAATTTAGTAGTATTTAGGCTAACTATAATAGAAATAGATCTCTAGATATATAAAGTACTAATATTAGATAAATTAATAATATTTAATTTAATAATAATTATATCTAGTAAGCTTATTATAAGTATTATCTTATAAGTAGATTTTACTTTATTAGATTTATTATATAGATAGAAAAGGTATTAGTATAATTTATTATTTAACTTAAAGATTCTAGTATAGTAGAAATAGGTAATAAAATATAGTTTTTTATCTATAAATAAATTCTTAGCTTTAACTATAGTTAAAATTTCTTACTTAGTTAATTTAGTATTAGTATAATATTGTGATTCTCTGCAGTTCTCTGCAGTGGTGGACAACAATATCGGTGTCCCTGATGGGTAATCAGAGGCGTTGATATCTGGTGGTTCTATTATTGGTTAGGGCTACTGCCGATATTTCAGTGGTATCTATATAGAGGCCTAGGTAGCTAGTAGATTTAAAGAATAATAATACTAAAAGTCAGTCTTCAGGCTATACTTTAGTATTTTAAAAGCTTTAATATTTATTAATCTCAGGATATTATTATATCTAGTAGCATGTCTTTAGTTTTACTAGTAATATTAAAAAAAGAGAGTTAGTAGATTAAAACTTTTAAAATCTAGCTAGATAAAAGTTTATTAATAGTTATAATATTAATAGATCTACCTGTAAAAAATCTTTTTATACTTCTAAAATCTAGAGAATAATTAATAAAGAGATACTTTAAAAGATATAAAGATAATATCTTAAAAAAGATAAATTTAGGATTAAGAACTATTAATTATAATAATTATAATAATAGTAAACTAGTAATCTAATTTTTATAATATTCTTAATAATACCAACTATTATAATTCTCTAGATAATTAAAATAATAATATTAAAGTAGTATAATTTTTTATAAAATAATAGTTTAACTAGATTCTAGTTTTTAACTAGATTCTAGAATAATAGAACTAATCCTAGCAGGAGAATTAAAAAAGATTATAAAAAGTAGAGACTTAATAGTAATAATAAATAAAAATTCTTAAAATTTTAAAAATATAATAAAATAATAATATAATAATCTAGTAAGAACTATCTATAGAAATTATAACCTTAAGTTAATAAGTAGTTATTTAATCTAGAATAGTAAAATCTTATCTAAAGTCTTTAAATATTAGAAAGCTACTAAAATATAGTAGATAAGTTATTAATAATACTATAAAAAAATAGTTTCAGGTAATAAAAAAATATTTTAAAACTAAATATATTTTAGTAGAAAAGAATTCTTTAGATATATAAAGAATTTATTATACTAAGGACTTTCTTAACAGGATAGTAAGAACTATATAGTAAATATAAAAGAAAAAAATATAAAAAAAAAAGATTAGATTTATTAATATTTAAAAGAGATTCTACTAATAGATTATAAATAACTTTAAGAAACTTCTTAATAAAGATAAGAAATAGAAATACTTTATTAATTATATATAAAGAAATATTAGTATAGTAAATTATAATAATTATTTCTTAAATATAGCTATCTAGATTAAACTAATCTTACTAGAATATCTTATAATTTAATACTTTAAAATAAAAGTTAAGTTTATTCTTTAAGTTTAACTTACTAGAAATCTTAACTTTTTTATAAGACTTAAAAAACTAGTATAAAGATTTAGCTAGTATAAATAAAAAAATATTATTATAAAATATTATATAAATATAATATAAGCTAGTATTAATTAAATTAATATTATAGATTTAAGTATACTTACTATCTAGTCTAAATAGCTAAATAAAAAATTATCTTAATAAAGAAAATAATACTTAATTAATTATATATACTTTATTTATAAAATATAGAAATATTAATAGCCTAAGTATTTTAATAATAAAAATAAAAAAACTACTAAATTAAAGAACTTAAGAAAAAAATAAGATTATTAGATAAGAAGAAAAAGCTAGTAACTAAAATAATAAAAATCTTTAGAATAAAAGCTTAAGAATTAAAAATTCTAGATATATTAGAATTCCTGTTAAAAGAAGATTACTTATTAATATCTTTTTCTAAAAGATATAAGATTAAGTTATATATTATAGAATTAGATATTACTTTATATACCTATATTATTAAATTTAGAATACTTATTAAAGTTATTAAAGTCTTTATTAACTCTAGAGCTAGCTACTTATTCTTATTAATCTAGTTAATTAAATAGCTTAAGGCTTATTAAATCTCTTAAAAAGTAATATAACTAGATATTAAAGTAATAAATAAAAAAATTTTATAGATAAAAAATTATCTCTAGTTATTAATAACTTTTAAAGAATAGAAAACTTATATAAAAATTTATATATTAAATTTATTTTATTATAATATAATCTTAAGATAAGATTAATTAAAGAAAATAAATCTCTAAATTAATTAGACTATATCTAAGATATAATTATTAGAAAAGAATAAAAGATATTTATATATTATCAGGCTTATTAATATTAGAAACTATATCTTAAGTATAAAATTATTATTAGAATTAATAAATATAAAATAGATAGTAAGAATTCTTAAAAAATAAAATAAAAAGATTATTTTAACTATTATTTAATTACTTTAAGAGAATAATACTATATAAAAGAAGAAGATTAATACTATTATTAAGAAATTTATTATTATCTTTTAAAAGAAACTACTACTAATATTATTTTTTAAATAAGGACTTAAATACTATATTAATATAATTAATAAATTATTTATTAACTAGCTATTTTATTCTTTATTATAAAAAAAGCTAGAGAAACTAAAGAAATAGCTTATAAAACTACTTAATAAAAAAATTATTAGAATTTTATTTAATTTATAAAACTTCTTTATTATTTTTATTTTAAAAAAAAATAAGAAATAAAAAATATATATTAATTATTATTTATTAAATTAAAAAATATTCTAAAATAGATACTTACTTCTATATATTTAAGATTTTATTAATTAAATAAGTAGAGTAAAGTATCTCTTTAAAATTAATCTTCTCTCTAGTTATTAGTAAATTAAGATAAATAAAGTATTAATTTATAAAATAATATTTAATATTTTTTTTAGAAAGTATAAGTTTTTAGCTATATCTTTTAATTTATTAAATATATTAGTAATATTTTAAATATTTATAAACTATATTCTAGCTTTTTATCTAGAGAACTTCTACTTTATTTATTTTAATAATATACTTATTTTTTTAGAAATATAAAAAAAATATAAGCAGTATATTAAAATAATTCTTAAAATATTATAGTAAAATAAATTATTTATTAAAAACTTAAAATATATCTTTAGAGTTAAGAAGTTAGAATTTTATAAATATATTATTAAATAAGAAATAGTTTAGCCGGTACTAGCTAAACTTAAGATTATTAAAGAATAACTATAATTAAAGAATATATATAAGCTATAATAATTTATTAAATAATTTATATATTATTATTAATTTATTTAAGATTTTATTAAGATAATAGTACTATTATATAAACTCTTAAAAAAAAAGATATAAAAGAATAAAAAAAATAATATTAATTAATATTATAGAATATTAATTATAAGAAAATATTTTAATAATTAAAAATAATATTAGTTATAGTTTTTATCTTTATTATTATAAACCTAAAGAAGTGGTTCTAAATTAAGATAGATATATTAGAATAGATTATTAGAATAATCTTAAACTAGCTTACTAAAAATAATAAATAATATCTAGTAGTATTTAAGAATAAAAAATTAAATAATATAAAAAGAAATTATTTTATATAAAAAAAAAGAATTATTAGCTATTAAAAAGATTCTTTAGTATTAGGAATATTATTTAAAGAATAGAACTATAATAAAAATACTAATAAACTATAAAAGCCTAAAATATTTTATAATAATATAGACTTACTTAAAGTAGTTAGTTTACTAGATTAAAAAGTTCTAGATTTATAATCTAGATATTAGATACTGCCTAGATTTAAAGATAATAATTTCTAATACTATTAATTAGTAGCCGGATTTTATTAAAATAAAACTAGTAAATAAAGAAAATAATAATAATAAAATATTTATAATCTAATAACTTAAGAAAACCACAGGCTAGCTTATATTAATATAATTAATAAGTACTAAAATATAGAAGAATAGTCTATTATAATATTTTATTAAAGAATTCTTACTATCTAATACCTTATTAATAAAAAGTATAAAGGTTAATAAGAGATACTTTATATATAATAAATACTAAAATATAACTAATTTAAACTCTAGAAAAATTATATTTTATATTAATAAAGATAGTATAAAAATCTTATACTTATAAAAAAAGCTTTATAATCTATTTATAAGAAGAATATATTAGTTATATAACTATCTAGAATACCTAGGCTTATTAGGCACTATTAGAATATAAGTATAGTAATTCTTAATATATAAGAATATTTAAATAATACTCTATAAATACTTAGCTTACTAAGTTTTATAATAATCCTAGACTAGTCTAGAAAGAAAATAATAATACTATATAATAAAAAAAGATATTAAATTTTTTAAATAATAAGATTTTAACTTAATTAGTTTTTTATTAATAATACTAAATAAGAATAGATAGATTATTACTATTATTAACTATATTATAAATTAACCAGTAGCTA
The DNA here is from genome assembly GCA_023625095.1 of Aspergillus sp. S2111Y. Lineage (NCBI taxonomy): Eukaryota > Fungi > Ascomycota > Eurotiomycetes > Eurotiales > Aspergillaceae > Aspergillus > Aspergillus sp. S2111Y. The sequence goes on from JAMABB010000070.1 coordinate 7,725, forward strand.
AAGTAATCTTTAATATAATTAATAAGATTATTACCTAGTTTCTTTATAAAAAGATCTTTATTTAGTATAGAGTTATTAATAAGCTTATATTAAATAATAGACTAAATATCTTATTAAAGATAGTAATATACTATATATAATTATTATAAATAAAATATAAGATTACTATCTCTTACTATCTATAAATAAATAGTTAAGTAGAAAGATTAAATAGTATCCTAGATTTAATATTTATAAAAATACTTATTAGTAGACTAGTATATTTATAAAATAAGTACTTATTTTAAGCTATATTTACTATCTATATTTAAATATATAATATTATTAATATCAGTTTATTTAAGCTAGTCTACAGTATTAAATCTAGACTACTAGAAGATAATATAATAAATAAAAGAATAATCTAGAAGGATTAGTTAATCTAAATCCAGTATATCCAGATACTAGTAAATAAATACTTGTTAACCCATGCTATTAAATAACAGGTAATCTATAATAATCTTATTAAGAAATATTCTTTTAAGAAGAATAACTAGATTCTTATATATAATAAGATATTATAAAAGTTCTAGTTAAAGTAGTTTAGTTTATATTAGATATTAAAAAAATATCTATTAGATATCTATATTATTAAGAAGTCTAATAAATATATTATCTAAAATCTAGTAAATAACTAATACTTGATTTAAGCTAATATTAACTAGTTTAAAAAGCTTTAATTATTAATAAGATTAGTTTTAAAGTTAAAGTAGATAAGACTTATATTATAATATCTACTAGAGATCTAGTAAATAATTAATATTATTAAACTAGTCTTTTCTTTATACTCTAATCTATCTATATAGACTAAATAAAAGTAGAAATAATAAAAATATATAGAAATATACTTAAGCTTAGTAAGAAAGAAAGAAGCTATAAGAAAACTAAATTAAAGAAATATATAAAAAATTAAAAAGCTATATACTTATAAAACTTAATCTTAAAAAGAAATAGTAGTATAATTAATAAAGAAGTATAACTCTATATAATATATTTAAAAGTTAAAAAAGAAAAAAATCTAGATACCTAATAAAAACTTACTTATCTTAGATAATAATAATATAGTTAGAAGAAGTAAAAGCTCTTAAAGAAATCTCTATTCTTAAAGAAATACTAGATAGATAGACTTTAATAGATTATTTATTATAATTATTTTATATTACTAGAAGTAATTAGGATAAAACTTATAAAAGAAAAGTTATATAAGTATAGAAATAAATCTTAATATTTATTTTAAACTAACTAGAACTAGGTCTAGGCTATAATTAAACTAGTTTTAATAAAAAAAAGTATTTTAGAATAATATCTAGAGTTTTTTATTATTATTCTTATCTTTATTATTAAAAGTATTATTTTTATTATTATTATTATTAGTATTATTCTTGTTATTACTTATTTTATTAAGAATAGAGAAGGAGCCGGCTTTATTAAGCTTAATAAAACTAGTATATAATATATTAGTTACTTAATTATAAAATATAAAATCTCTAGTATTATTATTATTAATTTTAAAAAGAGAGTATACTAGAATCTTGAGAATAATAAGACTAGTTAAGAATTTTTTTAAAATTAACTTTCTAATAGTATACTATCTCTTAAAAGAATATTTATTATTAAACTTATTAATAGTTATAGTATAGTAAGCAGGAGTTATTAGAGTAAAAATAATAAAAAAAAATAAACTTAAATTATAATTAAAATAACTCAAAAAAATAAGTATTTATAAAGAGTTAGAAGATAACAGGATAAAAGAAAAAACTAGAATATATATAAATATTTATATATTTTATTTTATAAGTCTAAAAGTTATAAGAACCAGAAGCCTTAATTATCTTAAAAATATAAAAATAGATATTTATAATTTACTAGAATATCTATAAGTCTTAAATAGTATTTATAAAAGTATTAGTATTATTTTATATATAAGAAAAAATTCTTTATATAAATATTTATTTATTAAAGAAAGTTTAAGAAGTATTAAGTAATTTAAAAATAATTCTAGTTTAAGACTAGAAGACTAGTAAAGAAACTTTACTAGAATAAGAAAAAAATTTATAAATAAACTTTAATTATATAAAATTTTAGATTTTAAACTTTTTATAAGTTTTTTTAATATTATTAGAAGCTAGAACCTTACTATTAAACTTTTATTAGTAAGATTAATTAAAATAAAACTAGAATAAGCTAGAATAATTATTTATTTTATATATAATTAACTTTAATTCTTTAAGTTATAATCTTAATAGGTAGTATATCTACTACTAATATTTTATTAAAGATAATTTAAATATATCCTGAACTATAAGATAGACTAGTAATAGATAAATTTAATAATATAAGATTAAAATATTCTAGAACTTCTATAATAAAAATAAATCTTATTATTAAATAACTTCTTACTATATAAATAAAGCTTATTAAAACTATTGATTTAATAAATACTCTTTAAATTCTTAATAAAAGTATAACTATAAAAATCTAAAGACTAGTTTAGATTATAAATAATTAAAAAGATTTATACTATATAGATACTAGAATCTAGAAATCAAGATAACTAATATTAGTTCTAAACTAGAGAATAATTAAAAAAAAAGACTTACTAAACTTAATATAATTAATATTATTAATAATATCTAGAATTTTACTAGAAATTAAGATAGCTATAAAAGTCTTTTTTTTATAAAATAAGAAAATATTTCTAGCTATCTTAAAAAATTATAGATAGAATTTAATTAAGATAGAATAGAAATAATAAAGATTTAGAATAATAAATTAATCTTAAATATAGTAAGAATAAAGTAGTTAATAAAAGTAAAAATTAAAAAAAAATAAATAAATAAATCTTAAGAAATAAAAAAATAAAAGATAAAGATAAAAAAAAAATAAATAAATAATAAATAATATAATAATATTAATATAAATTAAATTCTTTAATTATAATAATATATTTTAATTCTCTTTATTAATTTATTATTATAAAGAATTATATTTTTTAAATCTATTATTTTATTATTTAATAATTTTCTATCTTTCTTAACTTCTATTTAGACTTTTTTTAGATAGGATAAATACCTTTAATTAGGATTCTTTTTAATAGAATATATTATTTTAAGCCTAATCTTAGTTTATTTAAACTAAATACTTTTTATTAGAGCTTTTAAAGACTTAATTTTATTATTTTTTTTTCTTAATTTTTAGATATTATTAGGATTACTAATAACTAATAATATACTAAATATCTATAATTCTAAATTATAAAATAATTAGATTTTAGAATCTTTATCTATTCTTCTATTCTTTATAAGTTAACTAATATTAATAAGCTTTTTTTTTAAAGATTTTAAGGCTACTAAGAAGCTTCTTAAACTATTAGATAAAGTAATACTAGTATAGATAATAGAGTTATAGATTATCTAGATAAATAACTAGTTAAATAAAAAAGAATATAATTCTTTATAGTTCTTTATAATAGTAAATAATAATATTAGTATTCCTGATAGATAATTAAAGGTATTAATATCTAGTAGTTCTATTATTAGTTAGGGCTACTGCTAATATTTTAGTAGTATCTATATAAAGATCTAGGTAGTTAGTAGATTTAGAGAATAATAATACTAAAAGTTAGTCTTCAGGCTATACTTTAGTATTTTAAAAGCTTTGATATTTACTGACCTCGGGATGTTATTATAATATACTTTAGTAAAACTAGTAAAGATCTTATCTTCTTTATTATTTAAATAAATTATTTTAATAGTTCTAACTTTAGATTCTTTATAGTAAGTAAGGTAATTATTAGTTTAGATAAAGAGCTTAGTAAAATAAGTAAGATAAATACTAGTTTTAGAGAAAGTATATACTAGTTTAATATTCTAGTAAGTAGATTAATTCTAGATATAGTACTCTAGTTTAGCAGATTACTTAGTAAGATAGATATTAGTTTAATTCTATAATTAATATAGATTTTAGGAATTATTATTAAAATTTATATTAGTATTAGTATTAATATTAAATATTTAGTTACTATTACTTATAGAGGGCCTATTATATAGAAACTTATTATTATTAGCTTAATATATTAGATAGGTATAATCTTATACTTAGTAAGAATAATTTTATTAGTATAGCAGGAATATATTTATAGAATATTAATATTATAGTCTAATAATATATAGCTAGTACTACTATTTAAAGAACTAATATAGTAGGTAGTTATATTACTAATTAATATTATTTTATTAACTATTATAATTACTATTATAGCTATTATAGCTATTTTACTAGAATAATAAGTTATAAAGTCTATTATCTTTAAATCTATTCTTATTATTATTTAAGTCTTAGATACAGCTAGCCTTTTAACTATTATATTTAGTAGTAAGGTTCTGCTATAGATATTATTTTTAATCTAAAATCTTAAGAAAGATACTGAGTATAGTATCAGTCTTAGATTCAGGAATATATTACTAAAGATTTATATCTAAACAGTTCTAAATTATAGATATCTGGTTAAATTAGTTATTGATCTCAGTAATATAACAGTAACAGATAATATCTTCAGCAAATACCTGTGCGGTCTTGCCGGCATGAACATTAGTATAGGTATAGTATATAGTATATAGCTTTTAGAGTGCTTGGTAAGGGTTTGGTTTAAATCATTTGAGGAGATATGGGATCCACCTCTCCTAGTAGTCAGCATATTTCACCCGCAGGTGAAATTCCCGAGCCAGGATTCAATAAAGAACCTGTTACTATACCAAGTGAACCTGTTACTGCCCTGTTTAGCCTTACTAATACTATTGTACTAAATATCTATTTCTAATTTAAACCGCATGTTAACCCTACCAAACCTTCTATTAATTTTAGTACTAAGCTTGAATACTATCTATGTCACTAATCTTATATATATACTAGAAAGCAAGCCTGTTATTAATCTACAAGCTTACTGTTAAATACTAATTCTATAATATTAAATACCTATACTATATTAAACACAGGCCCCAGTAATTCCTTGAATTTATATACAGGCAGCTCTGCAAACCTGTTTATAGGTATAAATTAAGGCCCTGAATCTATAATATATAATCTCATACATATACTCTAATAGATATAAGTTATTATATAATATAATTAAACTGTAGTTAATAAATAAATTACTGAACTTAAGAGAGATCTATATCATGATTACTATCCTAGACCACGCTGCTGTCCCGCAGCTGGTAGACCTTCTGATAATAAAGACCCTTTGTGGAAGTATTGAATGACAGGCGTCTTCGAGTTTTCAATGAAGGTGAGGCTTGACGAATTTGTATAGGACGTACAGTTGGCGGCGTGTTTAGCAGATCCAATAAATCAGAGTATACTGAGATAGGAGTAGACAGTATAGATATAATTAATAGTATACTAGACTCAGTATCTTGGTAGAGTTAGTCTTCAGGAATAACAGCCTTAGCCTTGTCTTTACCTGGAACAGAGGATACACGTGATGATATAGTAGATAAAGTATATAAATAAATACTAAAAAAATATATCAGGCTTGCATTATTAGTCTCTAGAATATCTATTAATCTGATTTATTCTAGATAATCAGGATATTAATTATAATATATATTCTTAATAAGATAATAAAATTTATTAATAATAGTATTAATTAAAGAATAATTAATTTCCTATAATATAGGATATTAATATATTTTTATAGAAGTAAAAGATATAGTATAAATAGTAATAAATTTAATAAAATAGATTAATAGAATATTAAAATACTAAGTATAGAAGCTTAGTAAGATCTTATAAAATACTTATAATTAATATCTAAGTTTAGCAAGGCAGAGCTCTGGATTTACTAGTATTAAAGTAAATAAAGAGCTTAGAATATAAGAAAAGAGATTAAAGTACAGGTTTTTAATAAATTAAAGATAAATTTAATAAAGCTAAGCAAGAAATTAATATAAATTAATAAGTTAGGGATAGAATTAAATAAAAGTAGGATAATAAATAGAATAGAAGTAGAGTAATATAATAATATAAAATATATTAAAATATTAAAAAATAGTAGAAAAGTATATAAAACTTAAATTTTAACTTATATAATAATTTATTTAGAAAAGACTTAATAAAATTAATAAAAAATAATTATTTAAGATCCTGATTAATAAACATGCTACCAGTTTATAGAAGTATTAAAATAGTTAAAGATAATTTATTAAATATTAAGAATAGCCGGGTAGAAATGGCGGGTCTAGAATAACTAATTAACTATTCAGCTAGTCTAAATTAGTACTAGCAAGGAATTGCGTAGAAATTGATAAAGGTGAGCTTCGGATATCAACAGAGTAAGCGGGCAGTACAGCCATACTTAATTTATATTTTACTAGTAACTATATAATATAATACTAGTTTTTTTAAATACTAATATATACTATAAAATATCTTTAGATATATTTAATTTATATTTTAAACTATATTTTAATTTTAATATTTATTTTTAATATTTATTTTTTATATTTTTTTTATATTATCTTATTACCTGCCTGCTTTAATATAAACTAGCTAATTATAATAACTAGCTTATTATTTATAGAAGAATTATATTAAGTCTAGTAATATTAATTACTTTTAAGTCTAATATTCTAAACTAAACTAATAAATTTAATAAAAATAATAAAATTTATTATAAAAATATTTATTTTTTCTATAACCAGCTATATATAGTATTTTAAATTAAAAAATATATATAATCTTTACTATTCTTAATAACTATTTTTATAGAGAAGTATTATTCTAGTAGAATAATAAGCTTAATATAATAATATAAATAAATCTAATTTATATATAAAATATAAAAGACTAATATAGGGTATTTATATACTATTTTTATAAATTTTTTAATTAAGCTTATTTATAGCTAGAAAGTATAAGATTTACTCTAGCTAATATATAAAATAATTACTTTTTTAATATTTATATATTATTAATAATAGTACTTTATTAGTAATTTAATAATTATAATAAATACTTATAAATCTATTTAATTTAATACTAGCTTAATATTAAGTTATATAAAATTATTAATAAATCTTAACCTAAAATAATAATTATCTAATTTATTAACTTACTTAATAAGAAATAAATTAATTAGTAGAATTAATATATTTACTATAATTATTTCTCTTACTACTATAGTATAAACTACTAATCCTATAATCTTAACTAGTTTTAAAATAATTAAAATAATATCTCTAGTATTAATAATATCTAGTAATATAAAAGCTATTCTCTTTACTAAGGAAATAAATAATAGAATATATTTTTAGCTAAATAAATTATATAAATAAATAGATTTATCTAGCTCTTTAATTCTTAAAATAAAAATATTTGTCTCTAAAATAAAGATATTTATTCTTATAATAATAAATATTAAAATTATTTATTCTATTATAAATATTTTAATTTCTAATATAGTTTCTACCAGCTCTATTAATAAAATATCCGCGCTTTTTATAATAAATATATTAACCAAGCTAATAATTACTACTTAAATAAGAATAATAAATATAATAAAAATAATTGTAAAATAAAATTTAATTAGTATTATAGTTTAAATAATAATACTATTATAAAATATACTAATAGTATCTAATATATAATATATAAAGCTTTCTTTTTTTTAAAAAAATAAGTTTAATAGTTACTAGCTTAAATAGAACTAAATTAATATTAAATTATACTTTATAAATTTTTCTAGTCTAGAAATTATTTTTTTTATTATTATTAATCTCTCTTTCTAGAATAGACTAAGCTTTAAAAATTAGAAATATATATAACTTTAATACTTTTTATCTTTTAAAGAATAATCTAGCTTTATATATTATAATATAGATAATATAATTACTTTAATTAATAAAATTTTTCTTCTAAAATATTTTTTAAATATTAAAATTCTGTATAATATTTTTATTTCTATTAAAAAAGTTAAAAATAAAATTATTAATTCTAAATTTATAAATCTTACTATCTATCTACTAACCTATAAAGAATCTAGAAAAATACTAGCTTTAATAACTTATAAAATCTATATTACTAACTATTTTAAGCTAAATATATTATTAGAAATTAATATTCTTATATTTTATAATATCTTACTAGATTTTTTAAAATATATATTAATTTTATTATACTATAATAATATACTATTTTCTTTTATAATAATTACTAAAATAAATTATTATAAAAATTTTTATAAAGTCTTTTTATAGAATAAAATTAATATAAAAACTTACTTTACTTTAATTATTTTTATTTAAATTTCTACTTTACTACTAGACTATAATTATTTTTTTTAAATTAGCTTAATATCTATTACTATTATTATTTATATATACTATTAATTATAATTTTTTTTTATATTCTAGTAGTTAACTAGACTAGTTTCTTAATTATTATATAATATAATATCTCTTTAGACAGCCTATTAAAAATAAATAATATAAATATTTATTAAAATAATATTCTTACTTCTTTTAAGCTTACTATTATTTTAGTAAAGTAACTTATTGATTAAGTTAAGATCTTATAATCTCTATTCTTTAAATATAAGTATATAGAAATAGTAGATATTATTTTATTATAAATTTAATTTAATAGTAATATTATAATCTATAATAATCCTATTATTTTTAAATATTTAAAAAAAGTTATTAGTATTTATTATAAAACCTGGAGTAGATATAGCTTTATAAATATATTTAAATATCTTTAGATATATATTAAAATAAAACTATTCTAGAAGTATATCTAAAATTAATTTAAGATTTATTTTCTTAGTTTTGAAGACTAAGCTAAAATTAATAAAATTTATAATAAGCTTTATAAAGAATATAAAATATATTAAATTAATATATTTATCTTTTTTAAAATCTCTATCTTTATTGTCTAATATATAATAATAAAAGATAGTTATATAAAATCTAAAAACTATCTAATTCTAAATATCTATAATTTAAATATTTAAGTTATCTATAATATCTATTCTAATTTTATAATTATAGAAATTATTATTTATTTAAGAAATTATAATTATATTATAATTCTTAATACTATAAGC
>JAMABB010000071.1:0-14726 GCA_023625095.1 Aspergillus sp. S2111Y
TAAATAGAGAGTCTAAACAGAGAATCTAAATAGAGAATCTAAATACAGAATCTAAATAGAGAATCTAAATAGAGAATTTAAATAGAGAATCTAAATAAAGAGTCTAAACAGAGAATCTAAATAGAGAGTCTAAATAGAGAATCTAAATAAAGAATCTAAATAGAGAATCTAAATATAGAATTTAAATAGAGAATCTAAACAGAGAATCTAAACAGAGAATCCAAATAGAGAATCTAAACAGAGAATCTAAACAGAGAATCCAAACAGAGAGTCTAAATAGAGAATCTAAATATTATAGAAGCGGCTTAAGAAAAGATGAAGGTAGACTGGTGATCTAGTACGCCTAAAATAAGGTGATGGTTTCCTTTTGGAGATTTTTGTTGTTTCGTGTAGATTGGCATCGACGAACCCGAAAATGTTGAAGGTCCATCCATTATCTTTTGTGCGGTCGAACTAGGCTCCCCACGTTACCAGAGTCGCACCACGCGATACCGGACCGGGACTAGCGTCTCATTTGTGGTAGCCTAACCTGTTTTGAGCCCATGCATGTAAAACAGAATTTTCCCTGAGCACACCCAATCAAAACGGACAGGGCCGCTCAAACCAGAAATGCACATAGAGCAAGCGAGGCTGCCGCATGGTATTTCATCTAACAGATGATCGTAACTTTTTGCCAATTACGGCTAGCGGACGCCAGAGAATGACTGGAATACGCTCACGAAACAACCTTGCCTTGGGGAGATTGAGGCCGCATAAGGTGTTTGCTAATATAAATTAGCGCATTCCAGGATCACGACGAGCTTTGTGATTCACCTGAACGGCATTACTGTCCAACCACCCCAGCCATATTGCGCAGAAATGGCGCCAGAGCAGAATGAACGAGCATCCATTTCACCCTCCCAGCCATTGCAGAGCCAACAGAAAAAGGCAATCGTTACGTCCCATACCGACACTGCCACCAGGCTGAATATCAACCCTCCCCGATCGGGCACCGACCTCGGCGAATCAATGACCGGGCTGGCGACCGTTGGTCTAACATCCGCGTTTGCCCTCACCATCACCGTTGTGACCCGCGGGCAGTCCCAGCCCTCGATGACTGTGTTAGTCACCGAGACGTTCCTTGGAAATTCAATCGTTCTCAGTTTCCTGGCGCTGGCGTGGACTCTGCGGCTAAGGAACGAGATGGAGTTGACCATGCTGCGCGTTGCCATCACCACCATGCTCTGTGGTTGCGCCTGGTGGTACGGAGAACAGGGTAGGAACCTGTGGGCAGCGTATTCCATGTTGCTTCAGCTTGGTATAGGATGGCAGGCATGGGTCTGGAAGCGAGGAGGCGTCCAGTGATGAATGAGAGGGGCAGGCTGGAAATCCGCCAGGAGCGCCATCTTCATCCTCAAACCAATACCTACTATAGCTTGTATATAGTCCGCAGCCTACAGCTTGAGAATGTCTTTCAACCCTATTCCTACACACGATGGTCTGTTCAGTCGCCAGAAATACATACAATGCTAAACTGTACACATGATTCATCCAGTCACATGGAATATACTCCATTTGAATACAGTGGGATGCGCCTTCAGCTTCCCAATTTTAGACAAAGGATGCCTTTCCTGAACCCTAACGCGCCAAGCTACGCTAAGCCTATATTGTTTTAGCTCACTTTTAACTTTGGTTTGAGATGGAATCATACGATACCGCACAGCTGTTTGGATCACCTGCGACTATTATGACAAGAAGCCAGATTACGACGCAACCAGTATAATGTTTCTAATTCAAATGCGACAGCCGTCCGTCATTGCGTCCTAGTATGCACATTTCTTGACTATCTTTTATAATAGAGTACACCAAAACTTCGTATTTCAGTTACATATATTGTTGGAGACGATATATCACTCCTCTTACATTCGCAGAATACCCCGAAGGCGCATCCCACTGTACCGTTTGTAGACTACAAGACTCACAGACCCATCACTCTCAAGATGCATACTTTATGCATGGCAATACACACGTAATCCCCCTTGTTAGAACACAAGCCCTACTGCGCGGCAAAGTGTAGCTTGTCCTTCAGTTTATAAGTATATTTAACCAGTCCTTCGCAATACGACCAGCACACCGTGACCTACGCAAAGAGAGGTCGTTAGATGGCTGAGAGATCGCTCAAAACAGTGTAATTGTGCCTTCAGATGCGCCCACTCGACAGATCAGGATAATGACTCCCGAAGGCTTCACGCAATGCGGCCGCCTCAAGCAACAGGGCGCGAACAAGTATCTTTCTGGCATCCGGAATGTTTCAGGATCATTAATGATCGAAAGCCCTGCAGTCACTGTATCAACTCTAGAGCGCGCAATTCGTCTTGGAGAATGTATCATATATGCGGTATCACCTGGGGTGGAGGGGGATGAGTGCTCTTCAATTGCAGATTGTGTAACAAGGAAATGACGGCAGCGGTTAAGATCGACCTAGGACTCAGTTTTTACAGCATCAAGACAGGGTCTTCACCTTCCCTGGCTTGTTTCAGAGTTTAAATTTTGCATATGTATAAAGAACAATAGCTAGAATGATTCAGTAAATAAATCAGTCTGGACTGAGGGATTTAGCCGGAAGTACCTCAGATTTGGAACATTAGGAGCTCTGATCAAATGATTGAAGTACTCAGGGCGAGGTTTTTCAGCCCCCTCTCCAGAGAAGCAGGCGCTCATACAGCGCTGGTTACTCTTCCATGCGTGTAAAAATGCCGACTGTCCTCGTAGCAATAGCCAGCACCCTCCTCCCTGCCCCCCACCAAAGAGCCTATCCCAATTCTCGAGGAATAAATACTAGGACCTCGATGGGTATGCAACGTAGCTATGTGGTACGAGTGTAGCTATCACAAGGCAATCGTGTAGCGGTGTCCGACATCTGTAACGAAGCCATGATATTTTGGGGAACACAGTAAATGAAGCTTTTATATAGCCCCTGCCTTATGCCTGTCTTGATAATAATTAGTCTGCGAGATAGGCAACCTACACATGTCGTTGGTGGTCGTCTGGCTCCCGAGTTACATATATTAGCTTTCCTTGCATTTTGGAATAACAATATCTCATTCGACGTAGCGAATTGAAGGGACCATCACAGAATTAGAGTTGATGAATCTAGGCAAATTAATTAACTATGCTAACGTTGCTGAAATGTATCTTTTCAACCGGTTGACTCACTAAGAGCGCCACCACGAAATCCGAAGGTCAAATGACAGCCAATACAGGGAATATAAGATCCAAAAATTCTGGGCAATCACCCGACCAAGGACTTGATATTATAGATAATTATCTTAGGAATCTCGAAACTTTGTGATGTGGGTCGAGGGTCTGAATCACATAATCATTTCGGATGGCGCGACCGGAAAAACGAGTCTTTAGGGAGCTGGGTCCTTCATGAGGTGCTGGAAAACATTGCCGCCGAACTGTATGTCAACTGCTCACACAAATCCTGTACACTCGCAAGTGGTTCACCCTCGAAGCCGAATTCCATGGGCCTCTTGGGTATGGTTTTTGAAGTGTGTCACGCTGGGAGGAACAAAACGAAAGCTCCTCATGTAACATATCCCACAGTGTTTTGTGCCACTCTCAAATGCTGCAAGCTCAAGCTTGTGCATCTTCTCCACATGGTTCCAGAGCTTGTTCGTTTTACTCTTTTTCTTTTCACGGTCGCAAGTAGGGAGGCTCTGGTCCGCCAGGCAAAACGGGCACTGCAATGGGTCATATTTTCCCGGAGTGTTGGCTGGACCTGGTTTCCACTTCGTTGTTTTCCAGGCCGGCTGGGATACCGCGCCGGCCTCTTGTTTCCCACGACGGGGACTCTCTTTCCGACGTTGCCATCGAACCATGAGGCGGATGAAGTCCAACCGACGAAGATGGGCCTCCTCATCTGTTTCCGGTGCCGACGAGTAGCAAAGTAAACGGACTGCTTCTTCTCGCTCCGAGATGAAGTAGTGATTTGGAGGTGAGGATGAAGTCTGTTGTTCGTCCTCTTGATGGCGAAGACTATACTGCCGGTTAAATATTTCCGTGTCAGTTTCTCGAAAATGCCTTTTCCGGCTCTTCTCCAGGGCTTGTTCGCGGAGGGTTGTTCGGGTCCGATTTAAATTGGCGTCTGCTTCTCTCTTCTGTAGGCCAATATCCAACTCCTGATCTTGAGCTTCCTTGACCGTAATTCCAAGTTGATGGATCTCTGAGGTCAGCTGCTGACATATCTTGCGCAGCTGCCGAACTTTGGAGCTATTACTGATCTTGCGTGATTGTTCGTCAGTTAGGCAGATCGGGGCAGTATTATCTGCCACAAGGGTGGCTGTCCGCATTTCCCTTTGTACCACCCCGTTTGACGCTCTTTGGTGAAATGCAGCCGCTGTATCAAAGTCAACAGTTTGATTCAGATAATATTTGACTGCATTGGACTCATGATCAGCAACTTGATCACGAATGGAGGCTGTGGCCCGATCTGTTCCAGCAGGGTTAGCGGGAAATCTCTACCGTGACCACGGAGCCATACTATTGATCGCATTGATAGCGCCGCGGCGAACTTCCTTCTGAGTCAGGTTCTCTTTCTGCCCCGCTTTCTTTCCGATTCTTTTGAGATAGCGAGCCCAAGTTCTCGCTTTAAGCGGCACCCGACCAGACGTGCGGTAGCCCTCGTCAGTCTGTTCGGGCTCGCGAAATATGGGTAGATCCAACTTTTCCCGCTTGATCTTCAGCTGGAGCGCGGTTCGATTATCAGGGATTGGCACTGTATATATGTCCGCCGCATCCTTGATCGTAGGCCCAAAAATATCGTCGTCGATACCTAACGCCAAGAGCTGCGATAGGAGGTCAAACAAAAGATTTTTCTCGTGCTCAATAGCAAACCTCTTTCTATAACTTAGTCAGCAACCTATCTGAATTGAAGATGTATCCAACTGCAGGCTCTCTAGCTTACATTCGCGGCTTCCGGTCTTCCCCTTTGGTATGAAGAAGTGTCACAATGGCAGTCAACAAATTACGACCCCTAGACTCAGGATTGCGGATACTGTAGAATTCAATGTGTCTCCAAAGAATAGTGCCTGTCTCCTCATTACCGGCAAGATACCCATCATCCGTCACAATGGAGCTGTCCGACGTGTAGCCGCCATTATTATCAAGGTAAGGGTCCAGTCCGATGTAGCCCATGTCTTCTGGCATGGACTCTACTATCTCACCCAAGTGGCCACGGATGCCTGTCTCATAACCGGAATCGCTCGTGGATCCATCGCTCAGACTCTCGGCTGAACTCAGACCATGGTCGTCCTCAGTTGTTATCTTTTCCGCTGGCGGGACAAATGTGCCATCAGGTCGAGGATTCACCGCATGTCTCGTGTCAAATAACGAGACAGCGCGACAGGCTGTGATGCTAGACAGGTTGAGTCCCACCATTGGGTAGAGCCGCTGCTTCTCGTCCGCGAACACCGAGCCACAATGTACGAGGTGTGTGACCTGGAACTCCAAGAGATCAATGGAATCTGCCGTGGGCTTCGGCAATGGAAGCTTCCGCAAGCCCATCTCCTTACTCACTTGATTCATGTACTATCATCCACTGGTAAGTCGAGCGGAGCACATATTGGGAGGGCAGGGTCACATACATTGAGGCAGTCACGACACATATCCGGATCCATCTCCTTGCCGTTCTTCAGATAATGGAGCCTCTTAAGTGTCCTCCAGTAGGTGGCCAGAGTTCTATCGGATTTGATAGATCTTTTGAAATGGGCCTTGATCCAGTCAAACCAAGCTTTCACATCCGCAGCGGTGAGGTTCTTCAGGAGTTCGTCAGGGTCAAGCAAGGCATCATGGCAGTATCTGTTTGCCATAGACATTCGTTATCATCATGCCAACGACGGTTCAATCAAGGGACAATTACCGATTCCACTTGCCTCGTAATGAGGCCGCGGATATGTTCGTGTTCCGCGAATACCAGGGCGGCGTCGGCCCATTAGCACGGTGCTGTTCTCGGCGTTTAGCATAGTAGAGGTAAGACTCCGGGCCACTGGCCTTCGCCCGCCGTGCGTTCTTCTGTCGAGGGAGACCGGAGTAAGCCATGGAACGAGTGGGAGAAGGAGAAAGTTGGCTGATTCAGGGAGGGAAAACGGAAAGGATATATATGGCAAGGCATGATCTTATTTACAGGGTCGACCTCCTGGACCGGTGTGCTTGTAACGGGGCTTTCTGTCGTTGTCAGGCGTGCTCCTGGCTGGCTGCGGTGGCTCCCTGGGTATACTTCGAACAGCACACTGGGGAAGCGAATGGAGCCCAGCGAGGCCGGATGTGGGCCAGCATCCACCCCAGCAAGTGGGCCGCGGTGCGGCGTAACGCCGTGACAGTGCCGCTCTGGTAATTTTCGCGTGGTAAAGCGGCGTGGAAAGACTGCCCATTGGAGCTTAGCTCCCGGGGCCGTGGTCGCCCAAAATGGCCATGCGGATCGCCCGATCGGGCGATGCCGGCCCCCAAAGGTACATTCTATATGTAATATAACTACTAAAAATAATAATTAATATAGAAAAAAGTATAGAATAATATATCTAAAGCTTAAATTAATTAAATAAAACCCTATAAAGAACTAGATAATTAAAGATATAAAGTATAAATATACTATATATAGATAAAACTTTTAATAATAATATCTCTATAAATTCTTAAGTAAAATAACTAGTAAAAAGCTTATTTAAATTATAGAGATCAGGAGAATCTAAATACTAAATATTAATATAATTACTTAATATATAGTTAAGAAATAATAATTAGAAGTTCTTACTAACAGACTAATATACTACTATACTAATCTATAATATAAATCTATAAGACTTAATTTAATCCAGGAAAGTACTAAATAAGATTATAAGATTTAGATAGCTATATAAATAAAAGAAATTAGCTATTAAGTAATATAAATATAAAAGAATACTTATAATAATAAAAAGTAAAAGATCTAAAGAAAAAAGAAAGAAAGAAAAAGTAAATAAAAAGTAAGTAATATTTTAGCTATATAATATTACTAAACCGCGTGTAAATTTACTTATAATAATACTAGCTATATAATAGCTAACTATACTATTAAAGCTATCTATACTTAATAAAGTAATAATATACTAATTTTAGATATATACTATATATTTAATTCTAGATTTATAAAGCTAAGCTTAGTATTATTAGATTTCTCTTTTTTTACTCTATATCTTGACCGCAGGGCCTATTAAAAATAACTAATTATAAGATTAAGATTACTTAAGAGAAAGAAATAACTATTATATATTATTATTTATAGATATTATATAATAGTGCCCTAGGTATACTATAGTTGTCAAGCAGCTGTTATATAATATATAACTATATATTACACTACTAGTTCTTAGCTAAGAGAACTAGTGATTAGTTTTATTAAATATAGATCTATTCTCTATTAACTATATATCATATCTCTATAATCCCTAGAGCGCCGCTATATTAGTATTGCGGCCTCACACTATATAAATACCACCAAAATATCAGCAGTAGCCCTAACCAATGGTGGAACCACTGGATATCGACACCTCCGATTACGCATCGGGGACACCAATATTGTTGTCCACCACTGCAGAGAACTGTAGAGAATCACACTAGAAATTATCTCTAAAATTTTATTTCTAGAGAGAATATAAAATATACTTATAGAAAAAATAGTTATTATATTTTTAATTTATTCTCTCAGAAATATAAGCTGTGAATAGTAGTAAAGCTAATAAATTATAATAAATTAAATATTTCTTATTTATAGAAGACTATGAGGCTGTAATACTAATATAGCGGCGCTCTAGAGATTATAGAGATATGATATATAGTTAGTGAAGGATAGGTCTATATTTAATAAAACTAATTACTAGTTCTCCTAGCTAAGAACCAGTAGTATAATATATAATTATATATTATATAATAACTACTTAGTAGCTATAGTATACCTAAAGTATTATTATATAGTATCTACAGGTAATAGTATATAATAGTTATTTCCCTCTCTTAAATAATCTTAATCTTATAATTAGTTATTTTTAATAGGCCCTATAGTTAAGATATAAAGTAAGAAAAAAAATCTAATAATATTAAACTTAGCTTTATAAATCTAGAATTAAATATATAGTATATATCTAAAGTTAATATATTATTACTTTATTAGATATAGATAGCTTTAGTAGTATAGTTAGCTATTATATAACTAGTATTATTATAAATAAATTTATATATAATTTAATAATATTATATAACTAAAATACTATTTATTTTTTATTTATTTATTTTTTTTTCTTTTTTTTTTAGACTTTTTACTTTTTATTATTATAAGTATTTCTTTATATTTATATTATTTAATAGCTAATTTCTTTTATTTATATAGCTATCTAAATCTTATAATCTTATTTAATATTTCTTTAGATTAAATTAAGTTTTATAAGACTATATTATAGATCAGCATGGTAGTATATTAATTTATTAATAAAAACTTCTAATTATTATTTCTTAATTATATATTAAATAATTATACTAATATTTAGTATTTAGATTCTCTTAATCTTTATAATTTAAATAAGCTTTTTACTAGTTATTTTATTTAAAAATTTATAGAGATATTATTATTAAAAGTTTTATTTATATATAGTATATCTATATTCTATATCTTTAATTATCTAGTTCTTTATAGGGTTTTATTTAATTAGTTTAAGCTTTAAATATATTATTCTATACTTCTTTCTATATTAATTACTATTTTTAATAGTTATTTTATTTTATATATTATACTAATATTACTACTAAAAGTTTTACTTATATATAGTATACTTATACTCTATATTTTTAAATACTTAATTTTCTATAGTTATTTATTTAATTAAATTAAGTTTTAAATATATTATTTTATATATCTTTTTATATTAATTACTATCTCTAGTAGTTATTTTACTTTATATATTATATTAATATTATTATTTAAAGTTTTAGTATTATTAGTATTATACTATAATATTACTTTCTTATTTTTAATTTCTAATTAGTCTAGCCTTATAGTTATTTTTATACTTAAAATCTTATTAATAAAGTATTTTAGATATCTCTTAAAAAATATTCTATTATAGCCTGAGCTATTAATATATATTATATATATAAAATATATTTTACTTATTTTATTATTAAAACTAGTCCTGTATCTTTCTTCTTTTATTTATTATTACTTATAGTTATATTTATATTATTACTATTATCTTTTTTTTATATATTCTTATTTTTTATTTTATTATCTTTACTAGTCTTCTTTATTCCCTGCCTGCTTTCTTTTAATCTTACTATAGTATATTATATATACTTATTCTATAATAAGCTTTACTTACTTATATAGTCTAGTAGCTCTTTAAGATAGTATAAGTCTTATTACTAGAGAAGATATAATACCTGATTCTATAATAAGATAGATATTAGATCTTTTTTTATACTAGATCTAGAATATTTTACTAATTCTTATTAAAACTATAGAATAGTTATTCTTAAGATATATTTTATTATTAATAAGATAATTCTTTAAAAAGATACTATTAAAAGTAATTATAATCTACTAAAGATTACTATCTATTATTATATATACTATTCTTATAAAGAAAATAAAGATATAGTTTTTTTTATTACTAGCTAGAATAATAATCCTATTTTAAATTATTTATAAATAATCTTAGCTATATTTATATAATATTATCTAATTTTTTATAATTTTAGATATAATATTTTTATACTATATATTTTAATACTACTCTTTATAATACTATAGATTATCTAGTTTTAAAAATTCTTAGAAAAAATCCTCTTCAGGGATTTTATATTCTTAAAAAATCCTTAGGAGAGATCCCCTGTAAGAATAATAAATAATTTTTATTTTTTCTCTTTTTTTTTTTTTTTAAATTAATAATTTTTTTTCTATAATTAGGATTTTATATAGCTTATAGATATTATAAGCCTTTCTCTCTTATATTTCTATAGTAAATATTATTATTTTTTATAGATATCTAGTATAATAGTATCTCTAATATAGTTAAATAATTTTTATATATTATAATTAAAGCTCTATCTATATTATTTAACTAGAAATTAAAGTTTTTTTTTATATTTATAGTTTATAATTATATTTTTAATCTTATACTCTTTTTTTTTATTAATAAATAGTAGTTCTAGCTTTAGAGCTTTATAAGAATTCCTGGTATATTTATAGAGTAAAAAAATATAAAATATATTATAAAGTTAATATATCTTAAAATATAGATATAATTTATAGAATTAGTACTATATATATATAATCTTAAAAAGTTCTAGATATTAATTATTTAACTTATAGCTTAGTCTAGCTTAGTTAGTATTTCTTATATTTAATATAATAAAGTTACTAACTATAAATTATATATCTTTATACTTTTTATTATATTATTTCTTTATAGCTTTAATTACTTTTTCTAGCTACTTAACTAGCTTATTATAGTTTTTCTAGAAATCTTTAGCTTATTCTAGTATATTTTATATAGTACTTTTTTCTAGATCTTTAATATTAATTTAAAATTATAGCTAGTATTTTATTAAGGATTATACAGGACTTTTATTTATATCTTATCTAATAGTCTTATTATAGATAAGTTATATAATTAATAATTATTATAGCTAGTTATCTTAGTTCTAGTTTATATAAATATATAAATAATACTTAAATATTTAATTTTAATACTTAGTTTATCTATCTATCTATAGATAGTATACAGTAGTTAATTTATAGCTTAAATTAAGATAGTAATAAAGTATTAATTAAAATATATTTATAAAAATATTATTTTTATTACTAATTATATTATCTAGGACTCTAATATATATATATATATATATATTTAATAAGGATTATAGTAAGGTCTTCTATAAAGATACTCTTTATATATAGAATATAAAATATATATTTAATAAAATAGTTAACTACTATAAGAATAATATTATATATCTTTTTTTAGTACTTTATAAGTAATAGTTTAGTTATAAAGTTTATTATAATCTAATTTATAGATTTTTTTAGTTATAAAAGTTTACTTATCAGGCTATAAGATCTATACTAGTATATTATAATCTATTAATATATATTATATTTTTTAATATATTTCTTAATTTACTTATTTATTATAGACTAATAGTATTTATACTTAATAATTTTAATTATTCTTTCTTTATCTAGATATCTGTCTTGCGGGTTATTATAGTTAATCTTAAGGATTTCTATATAAAGTATATTAAAGTATAAGATATAAGCTTTATCTTTAAAATATATAAGATTATCTAGTATAATATTCTATTTTTTCTTTTTTTTATTTTTATTATTTTCTTTAATATTTTTTATAATTTTATTATACTCTTAGCTAACTTTAAGTAGTTCTAATAAATTTACTAGTAATTCTTTTATATATATACTTTCTTTAATAGATATTATATATATAATTAAGTATAACTTCTCTTTTATAGATTTAATATTATCTAGTTACTTCTATAATTTTTTAAAAGTATAATCTACTTGTATATTTATTTTTTCTTTCTTAGATTTATAATCTATATATCTGCTTAAACTATCTACAAGATTCTTTTTATCTATAATATAATAAATATAGAAGTAGAATACTACTAGTTTCTTAATTTAATATATTTAATATAAAGATAGCTTCTTAATTATTATAAACTAGTATAGATTATTATAATCTAAGTAAACTTCAGTAATATACAGGCTATCTTTAAGATAATAGTATTATTTATAGAAGTTATTTACTATTATAAGTAGTTTTTAGTTATATATTCTATAATATATCTATATATTATCTAGTTTTTTTAAATAAAAGATTATTAGATACTAGTTATCTTTAAACTTTTAGTTTAAAATACCTGAAATTATATATCCTGATATATCTATATAAATTTTAATAAATAATTTTAAATTATAGTACTATAATAATAATTCTAAAAAAAAGATATTCTTAAATTCCTGAAATATCTTAAGTTTCTTTTCTTCTAGTAAGAAATATAACTTTATATCTTTTTTTATTATCTTATTTAAAAGGGCTGTAATCTTACTGAATTTATAGATAAATTAATAGTAATAGTTTATAAATCTAATAAATAATTAGATTTTTTTTATATTTTATAGTACTAGCTAGTCTATTACTATTATAATCTACTTAATTTTTATTTCTATATTATTTATAGTTATTATAAATTCTAGAAAGTTAATATAATTTATATAGAAGATATATTTACTTATTTTTATATAGAGCTTAAATTTCTATAATTATTCTAAAACTATATATATATATATCTTATATTCTTTTTTATTTTCAGAAAATATAATAATATTATTAAGATATATTATATAAATAATATCTAGTAAATTATCTAGTATATAATTAATATATTATTAAAAACTTATAAGTATATTTATTAAAAACTTATAAGTATATTTATTAAAAACTTATAAGTATATTTATTAATCTAAATAGTATAACCTAATATTTATAGATTTTAAAATATATTTTAAATATTATTAGTGATTTATTATAAGAGTTTTCGTGCTAGGGTCACGTGAAACCTATAAGACTTTACCAAAAGACCACATGAATCGCGAGATGTCTCGCGATTCCCCTAGAACCCATTAAGTAGCGCACAGACATTGTAAGCCTCAGGCATCAACCACGTGATTCCTGCAAGGCCTTACAACTGCCCCTCCCTCTTAAGGTCTTCGTCCCTGAAGACCTATAGAGAGCAGGCTAATACTTATTAGTATTTTACACCAAATTCTTGGCAATCATAACATCTTAATGTAGGCCCCCAAACCATCACTGGGGCTAGGCGTACGTGTGGCCTACTTCCTCGCGGTGGACATCGCGGGCACAGTCACGTGGGCTTAGTCATATAATGATTTATCAGCTGTACTTAGAATCGGATTAGGTAATCATCAGGGGGAAAGCCTTGCGGGGGCTAAACTCCGAAAATCGTCCCTTCCCGGGATCAAACCCGCGACCCCTGCATGACTACACTAACCTGGATCAGGCAACCGTATCTCGCGATTCAATTATAAGAGTTTTCGTGCTAGGGTCACGTAAAACCTATAAGACTTTACCAAAAGACCACATAAATCGCGAGACATCTCGCGATTCCCCTAGAACCCATTAAGTAGCGCACAGACATTGTAAGCCTCAGGCATCAACCACGTGATTCCTGCAAGGCCTTACATTTATAGCTTTTTCTAATTTATAATCTATAATATATATTATATAAGTTTAATTATATATAGATCTTTATAATATCTAGATAATCTAGGGTTTTATTTAGTAGTAGTAATAGATATATATTTTTAATAATAATAATATTTAATCTATAATAGTTTATATAAAGTTATAAATTACTATTTTTCTTTAATATAAATAGTACTAGTAAATTATAAGAGCTTTTTAATAATTTAATCTAGTTTTTTTTAAATATTTTTATTATATATTTATATAAAACTTATAGTTCTTTTAAAGATAATAAATAAATTAATTTTAGTAGAGATCTCTTATTTTATTCTAGTTTAATAATATAATCTTACTCTTAATATTATAAAAATAATCCTGCTTTTTCTTTTAAAAAAATATTTATAAAATTATAGTATTATTCTAAACTTTATAGTTTAGATCTTATTAATTTTAATTTAAAGATAGTTATTTTTTAATTAAACTCTTATTTAGTATACTTATATTTTTATAGTAATTTTTATAGTATATTCTTATATAAATATAATTATTTTTATATTTATAGATTCTTTTTTATAATACTTTTATAATCTATTATATTAATCTACTAATAGGTTAATAACTTCTAGCTAGTCTTAATCTAAGATTATATTATACTTATCTATATTAATAGCTTTAAACCTTAAATATTACTTATATAATTTATTTTTTATATCTTTTATATATATTAATAGTATATAGCTTTTATAAAAGATTATATTATAATTATTTATTATATATATCTTTTTTAGTATCTCTTTATTATTTAGAAGTAAGTTTTATTTAATCTAGTATTAATCTATAAAATTTAAAAAAATCTATATCTTTTATAACTATCCCTATTTCTTTTTTAGAGATATTATAAATATAATTATTTTTTATTATTATAATTTAAAAAAGAGATCTAGTATCTTTATTATATAAAATCTTAGATTCTTAAGTTTTTTAATTTATCTATAATCTTATTAGATTTTATATTATCTTTTTATAAATATACTTTACTACCTGCTAGTTAATATTATAACTTAATATATCTAGTTTTACTATAATTATAATAATCTAGATTATTTCTATATACTTTTATATTTTTTATTTTTTCTTAAATACTATACTAGTACTTATAGTTTTTATTATAAATCTATAATTCTTTATAACTATTTTTACTACTATATTTTAAATACTATACTAGTACTTATAGTTTTTATTATAAATCTATAATTCTTTATAACTATTTTTACTACTATATTTTTTTTTAAAGAAATCTTATATATTATCTATTAATATATATACTTTATAAATCAGGATTTTTTTAAAATTCTTATAATTATAGTTTAACTCTAGTATACTTTAGTATTCTAGAATTAATTATTTAATTATTAAAAGTTATATTATATA
>JAMABB010000072.1:0-14602 GCA_023625095.1 Aspergillus sp. S2111Y
AAGTAAAAAAGAATATAAGATATATATATATATAATTTTAAAATAGTTATAGAAATTTAAGTTTTATATAAAAATAAATAAATATATCTTTTATAAATTATATTAACTTTCTAGGATTTATAATAACTATAAATAGTATAAAAATAGAAATTAAGTAAATTATAATAATAATAGACTAGCTAGTATTATAAAATATAAAAAAAATTTAATTATTTATTAAATTTATAAACTATTATTACTAATTTATTTATAGATTTAGTAAGATTACAATCTCTTTAAATAAGATAATAAAGAAAAATATAGAGTTATACTTTTTATTAAAAAAAAAAAAAATTAAAATATTTTAAAAATTTAAGAATATCTTTTTTTTAAAACTGTTATGCGCCGCTACCTGCGGATACTGCACAATAGTGCCTCAGGCATACTGCAGCCGCCAAGCGGCCATTACATGATATATAACCATATATTATACTGCTGGTTCTTAGCTAGAAAAACCAGTAATTAATTCTATTAAATATAGACCTACCCTCTACTAACTATATATCATATCTTTATAATCTCTAGAGTACTGTTATATTAGTATTACAGCCTTACAGTTCTAATTACTCTCCTTTTAAAGACCTGATACGCGCAGTTATAATAGAAGATAGAATTTAGGGGTAAACCTAATACCGCAGCATGCGGAACCGGATAATCCCTAGTATATAAAATAATATAATAATATAGACTTCTATTATAATAAAAAAAGATCTAGAACCTGTAGATATAAAAGAAATAAATAATAGCGTAAATACTCCTTCCAGCCCTAAAATAGTAAATAAGGATTTATTCTAATTCCAGGAACTAAGATAACCTGAAGAAAATAACCTGTAAACTAGTAAAGATATTAAAAAACTTTTTAAAGAAGAAAAAAAAACTATATAATATATTAAATTAATATTATTATAAAAGAAATAAGCTACTCTGGAAGCAAGACTATATATAAATAATAAGTCTATATAAATAAATACGGAAATACTATTCCGAAATATTTAATTATTAATATAACTAGCTACAGGATTACTGTAAATCAGCTAGTCCTTAGAATCAGATAATACTGGAGATTAAATAACTAGATTTCTAAGAGAATACCCGCGAGTAAAGGATTTTATAGGATATAATTTATATAAATATTCTAACTAGCACCTATATATAAAAAACTATTTTTAAATATTCTTAGAATACTATCTAATAAATAAGAGAAAGATTACTTATATATTATTATTTCTAATAATACCTAGGCTACGTGACTAGGAAAGAATATATATAACTCTACTAGAAAATCTTATATAAAATAACTTTAATAGCACCCTACTATATATAATTAATAACTTAATAATATTATAGTAAGAAGTAATAGTATCTTACTATAATATAAGATAATAGATATACTAGTCAGTATATAAATTTATATAATATCTTAAAAGATTTAAATAATATTTAACTAAATTACTAGATAATAAAGTATAAAAGGCTATCCTATACTCTAAAATATATAATAAGATCTATAAAAAGGTAGTATAATACCTGCAAGAACCAGAGAATTATAATATATATATAATATAACTTTTAATAGTTAAATAATTAATCCTAGAATACTAGAGTATATTAGAGTTAAACTATAATTATAGGAACTTTAAAGGAACCCTGATTTATAAAGTATGTATATTAATAGACAGCGTGCAAGATTTTCTTAGAAAAAAAAAATACAGTAATAGAAATAGTTATAAAGGATTATAGATCTATAGTAAGAGCTATAAGTACTAGTACAGTACTTAAGAAAAAATAAAAAGTATAAAAGTATATAAGGATAATCTAGATTACTATAATTATAATAAAACTAGATATATTAGATTATAGTATTAACTAGCAAGCAGCAGAGCATATATACTAAAAAGTAATATAAAATCTAATAAAATTATAGATAAATTAAAAAACTTAAGAACCTAGGGCTTTATATAGTAAAGGTACTAGGTCTTTTTTTTAAATTATAGTAGTAGAAAGTAATTATATTTATAATATCTCTAAAAGAGAAATAGGGGCAGCTGTAAAAGATATAGATCTTTCTAGATTCTAGTATAGAAACAAGTTTTATAGGCTAATACTAGATTAAATAGAATTTATTCTTGAATAGTAAAAGGATACTAAGAAAGATATATATAATAGATAGTTATAATATAATCTTCTACAGGAACTATATATTATTAATATATATAAAAGATATAAAAGATAAACTATACAAGTAATACTTAAGATTTAAAACTATTAATATAGATAAGTATAATATAATTCTAGATTAGAACTAGCTAGAAGCTATTAACTTATTAGTAGATTAGTATAATAGATTATAGAAGTACTATAAAGAGAAATCTATAAATCTAAAAATAGTTATATTTATATAAGAATATACTGTAGAAATTATTATAGAGATATAAGTATATTAAGTAAAGATCTAGTTAGAAAATAATTATCTTTAAATTAAAATTAATAGGATTTAAATTATAGAGTTAATAATTCTAGAGTAATATTATAATTTTATAGATATTTTCTTAAAAGAAGAAGTAGGATTACTTTTATAATATTAAGAGTAAGACTATACTATTAAGCTAGAATAAAGTAAGAAATCCTTACTAAAACTAATTTATTTGTTATTTCTAAGAGAACTGCAGGTTTTATATAAATATATAGTAAAAGTACTTAAAAAAGACTAGATTAGATTATTAAAGAGTTTTTATAGTTTACTAGTATTATTTATACTAAAGAAAGATAGTAGCTTATAACTTTATATAGACTATTACAGATTAAATATTATTACTATTAAGAATATATATCTATTACTACTACTAGATAAAATCCTGGATTATCTAGATACTATAAAGATCTATATATAATTAGATCTATATAATATATATTATAGATTATAGATTAGAAAAAGCTATAAACTACTAATAGTATTTAAGATATACTTTAAAATCTATAAATATTAGATTATACTATTTAGATTAATAAATACGCCTGTAAGTTTCTAATAATATATTAATTATATACTAGATAATCTACTAGATATTATTTATATAATATATTTTAATAATATTATTATATTTTTTAAAAGTAAAAAAGAATATAAGATATATATATACTTAGTTTTAGAATAGTTATAGAAATTTAAGCTTTATATAAAAATAAGTAAATATATCTTCTATATAAACTGTATTAACTTCCTAGGATTTATAGTAACCATGAATGATGTAGAAATAAAAATTAAGTAGGTTACAGTAGTAATAGACTAGCTAGTATTATAAAATATAAAAGAAATCTAATTATTTATTAGATTTATAAACTATTACTGCTGATTTATCTATAAATTTAGTAAGATTACAGCCTCTTTAAATAAGATAATAAAGAAAAATATAGAGTTATATTTTCTACTAGAAAAGAAGAAACTTAAGATATTTTAGGAATTTAAGAATATTTTTTTTTTAGAACTATTATTATAGTACTATAATCTAAAATTATTTATTAAAATTTATATAAATATATTAGAATATATAATTTCAGGTATTTTAAGCTAAAAGTTTAAAGATAACTAGTATTTAATAGCCTTTTATTTAAAGAAATTAGATAATATATAGATATATTATAGGATATATAATTAAGAGCTACTTATAATAGTAGATAGCTTCTATAAATAATATTATTATCTTAAAGACAGCCTGTATATTACTAAAGTTTACTCTAATTATAATAATCTATACTAATTTATAATAACTAAGAAATTATCCTTATACTAAATATATTAAACTAAGAAATTAGTAGTATTTTACTTCTATATTTACTATATTATAAGTAAGAAGAACCCTGCAGACAGTCTAAGCAGATATATAGATTATAAATCTAAAGAAAAGAAAATAGATATACAAGTAGACTATACTCTTAAAAGATTATAGAAATAATTAAGTAATATAGAATTTATAAAAGAAAAGTTATATTTAATTATATACACAGTATCTGTTAAAGAAAGTATATATATAAAAGAATTATTAGTAAGTTTACTAGAATTACTTAAAGTTAGCTAAGAGTGTAATAAAACCATAAAAGATATTAAAGAAAATAGTAAAAATAAGAAAAAAAAGGAATAGAATATTATATTAGATAATCTTATATATTTTAAAAATAAAGCTTATATCCCACGCTTTAATATACTTCGCGTAGAAATCCTTAAGGTTAACCATAATAACCCGCAAGGCAGATATCTAGGTAGAGAAAGAATAATTAAAACTATTAAGTATAAATACTATTAGCCTATAATAAACAAGTAAATTAAGAAATATATTAAAGAATATAATATATATTAATAGATTATAGTATACCGGTATAGATCCTATAGCCTGATAAGTAAATTCCTATAATTAAAAAGGCCTGTAGATTAGGTTATAATAGACTTTATAACTAGACTACTATCTATAAAGTACTAAGGAAAAGTATATAATATTATTCTTATAGTAGTTAACTACTTTACTAAGTATATATTTTATATCCTATGTATAAAGAGTATCTCTGCAGAAGATCTTATTATAATCCTTATTAAATATATATATATATATATTGGAGTCCCAGGTAATATAGTTAGTAATAGAGGCAGTATCTTTATAAGTATATTTTAATTAATACTTTATTACTACCTTAACTTAAGCTGTAAATTAATTACCGCGTACTATCTATAGATAGATAGATAAATTAAATACTAAAATTAGATATTTAAGTACTATTTACGCGTCTACATGAACTGGAATTAAGATAACTAGCTATAATAGTTATTAATTATATAACTTGTCTATAATAAGACTACTAGATAAGATATAAATAAGAGCCCTGTATAATCCCTAATAAAATACTAGTTATAATTTTAAATTAATATTAAAGGCCTAGAAGAAAGTACTGTATAAAATATACTAGAATAAGCTGAAGATTTCTAGAAAAACTATAATAAGCTAGCTAAGTAACTAGAAAAAGTAGTTAAAGCTATAGAGAAGTAATATAATAAAAAGTATAAAGATATATAGTTTATAATTAGTAACTTTATTATATTAGATATAAGGAATATTAATTAAATTAGACTAAGCTATAAGTTAAGTAATTAATATCTAGGATCTTTTAAGGTTATATATATATAGTACTAATCCTATAAATTATATCTATATCTTAAGATATACTGACTTTATAATATATTTTATGTCTCTTTACTTTATAAATATACCAGGGATTCTTGTAGAGCTCTAAAGCCAGGACTACTATTTATTAATAAAAAGAAAGAGTATAAGGTTAAAAATATAATTATAAATTATAGATATAAAGAGGAACTTTAATTCCTAGTTAGATAATATAAATAGGGCCTTAATTATAATATATAAGAACTGTTTAACTATATTAGAAATACTATTATACTAGATACTTATAAAAAGTAATAATATCTACTGTAGAAATATAAGAGAGAAAGGCCTATAATATCTATAAGCTACACGGAATCCTAATTATAGAAAAAAAATTATTAATTTAAAAAAAAAAAAAAAGAAAAAACAAAAACTATCTGTTACCCCCGCAGGGGGCCCCTCCCGGGGACTTTTTAAGAATATAAAACCCCTGAAGGAGATCTCTTCTAAAGATTTTTAAAATTAGATAGTTTATAGCGCTGTAAAGAGTAGTACTAGAATATATAGTATAAAAATACTATATTTAAAATTATAAAAAGTTAGATAATATTATATAAATATAGCTAAGATTATTTATAAATAGTCTAAAATAGGATTATTATTCTAGCTAGTAATAGGGAAGGCTATATCTTTATTTTCTTTATAAAAATAGTATACACGGTAATAGATGGTAATCTCTAGCAGGTTATAGTTACTCCTAATAGTGCCTTTTTAAAGAATTATCTTGCTAGTAGTAAGGTATATCTCAGGAGTAACTATCCTATAGTTCTAATAAGAATTAGTAAAATGCTCTAGATCTAGTATAAAAAAAAATCTAATACCTATCTTACTATAAAACTAGGTACTGTGTCTTTCCTGGTAATAAGACTTATATTATCCTGAAGGACCGCTAGACTGTATAAGTAAGTAAAGCTTACTATAAGATAAGTATATATAGTATACTACAGCAGGATCTAGGGAGGCCAGGTAAGAAATTAAGGATGCCGGCGAGGGTAATAAGGCAGGGGGCGAGGGTATATAAGAGAGGGATAAGAGTAATAGCGCAGGTGTAACCGCAGGTGATAGTAAGTAAAAGAGAGAGAGTATAGGACTGGCCTTGGTAGTAAGATAAGTAAGATATATTTTACGTGTATAACATGTATTAGTAGCTCAGGCTATAGTAGAATATTTTTTAAAAGATATCTAAAATACTTTATTAGTAAGATCCTAAGTATAGAAATAACCGCAAGGCTGGACTAATTAAAAACTAAGAATAGGAAAGTAATATTATGGTATAATATTAATAATACTAAAACTTTAAATAATAATATTAATATAATATATGAAGTAAGATAACTACTAGAAACAGTAATTAATATAGAATAATATATAGAATAATATATTTAAAGTTTAATTTAATTAGATAAACACCCATAAAGAATTAAGTATTTAAAAATATAGAGTATAGGCATGCTATATATAAATAAAACTTTTAGTAATAATATTAGTATAATATATAAAGCAAGACAACCGCTAAAGATAGTAATTAATATAGAAAGAAGTATAGAATAATATATTTAAAGCTTAAACTAATTAGATAAAACCCTATAAAGAACCAGATAATTAAAGATATAAAATATAGGTATACTATATATAGGCGAAACTTCTAACAGTAATATCTCCGCGAATTTTTAAGTAAAATAACTAGTAAAAAGCTTATTTAAATTATAGAGATCAGGAGAATCTAAATACTAAATATTAGTATAATTACTTAACGCATGGTTAAGAAATAATGATTAAAAATTCTTACTAATAGATTAATATACTGCCGTGCTGACCTATAATATAGCCCTGTAAGACTTAATTTAATCCGGGGAAATACTAAATAAGGTTATAAGGCTTAGATAGCTATATAAATAAAAGAAATTAACTATTAAGTAATATAAATATAAAGAAATATTCATGATAATAAAAAGTAAGAGATTTAAAAAAAAAAGAAAAAAAGAAAAAGTAGGTAAAAAATAAGTAGTATTTTAGCTATATAGTATTACTAAATTATATGTAAATTTACTTATAATAATATTAGTTATATAATAGCTAACTATACTACTAAAGCTATTTATACCTAATAAAGTAATAATATATTAACTTTAGATACATGCTGTATATTTAATTCTAGGTCTATAAAGCTAAGCTTAGTATTATTAGATTTTTTTTTTCTTACTCTATATCTTGACCGCAGGGCCTATTGAAAACAACTAATCACGAGATCAAGATTACTTAAGAGGGGGGAATAACTATTATATACTGCTACCTGTAGATACTATATAATAGTACCTCAGGTATACTACAGCCGCTAAATAGCTATTATATAATATATAACCATATATTACGCTGCTGGTTCTTAGCTAGGAGAACCAGCGATTAGTTCTATTAAATACAGACCTACCCTCCACCAACTATGTATCATGTCTCTATAATCCCTAGAGCGCCGCTATATTAGTATTGCGGCCTCACAAAAACTAGTATTATAGTATTAGAAAAAAAAACAACAACTTCCGCGCAGAACAAACTTTTAAAATTACGCCGTGAAACCACGCTTATTTGGCTTTAAATCTAAGCAAGTTTCTCGTGACAGCCTGCTAAATTAACTAATACTAATTTTAATTAGTTCTGGTTAACATGGCGCTGTTATTAATAGAATAGCTAGTTTTAGCTATATTATAAGAAAACTCTACTACTAAATATAATTATATTATAAATATATTCTATAATATAAAGTACCTGGTTAAAGTAATTAGATTTTAGCCTAATTATAGAATTCCTAAAGTTCTTTAAGAATTTACCCGGAATATCTAGAGTATTACTAAGAACCTCCTAAAGGACCCCCTGGATTAAGAATAGATATATATTACTACTAATCTTTAAATAGGTATTAGTAATATCTAAAAAAATATTACTATATTAAAAAATACTTTCTAAATAGTCTTTATAAAAGTCTAAATCTATATTAATACTACTAGGGAAGTATTATTACCAGCTTACTACTAGTTATCTTATAATTCCGGTAGTTCTAGGGATATTATACTTTTAGATCTTAACCAGGACTGCAAGGTTATTATTAAGCTAAGTATCTAATCTATATAATAATACTGTAAATATAAGAATCTAGAAATCCTTAAAAAAATAAACTATACTCTCTAGGAGGCTAGTAAAGCTACTAGTAACCTAGCTTTAGCTAATATATTCTTTTTAACTACCTGCTAGCTTAAATTAGGTAATCTAAGCTTGGTACTTAACTCTGCTACCTAGATAGAGATAGTATACTATTACCGGGAATAAGTAATAAAGATTAATAAGACTATTAAGATATAGATTCTTATCTAGAAAGTAGTAACTAATAGTATCCCGGTAAAGATTATAAACTTACTAGATAGAATAATTACTATTATTAACTAGTTAACAAATAATAATATTAGCTAGTAGAGACTAGATTATAAGATTAATTATATTAGTTAGCTTACTAAGGCTGCTGCTGGTAAGAAAAAAATATTAATTATAATAAAGTTTATAAACTCCTAAGTAATAAATAAAGTAATAGATTTAAATATTATCTAGAATACTATAGTCCTAAAAATATAGATTTATAACTAATTAGCCTGTATTAAATAATACTATAACTATTAAAGATATAGCTATATAAGAAGTATCTATTCTAACTAAACCACCTGTGTTTATTATACAGAGAATCACCAGACTCAGGACTACCTATATAAGCAGGCAGGAGATATAAGCTGTAAGTATACTAACTATAATAGTATATATATAGTATAAATAAGAGCCTGCATATACTTTTAAAATAAAATAACCCGGGTTTAGGTAGTAAGAATATTCTAGAAGAGATATTACTAGATACCTGTCTATTTAATATTAAAACCAGTTATCTCTACTTTAAACTCTAAGATATTAATAATCTTAAACTTTTAGACTTTAAAAACAGGCCCTGTAGCAGCCTTAAGATCTAAATCTAGTAGTAACAGGGCGCTAATATCTAGATTTTAATTTAATACTAGAATACAGCCTGCGTAGCTATAGATCTATTTTAGTATCTAGGATAAGTAAACAGTCTAGGTCTAGGAACTAGCCTAAGAAATTAAGCTATACCTGGAACTAGTAAGTAAGAAAAGAGTAATAATTAATTAGTTTATAAAATTAATCTAGATAGATAATATAGATATTAATTTATTAAGTAAAATATCTAGGTCTAGAAAGGATAGTAGAATAAACCTAGCCTAGATCTCTATAAAAAAAAAAGCTATATAACTAATATTATAATTAATAGTACTTCTAAGTAATAAATTTACTATAAATATACTAAGAAAGAAATTTTAGAAGAGAATAATAATTATCTATAAGAACTCTATTATCTCTAATATCTATTTAGAGCCAGGACAGAGCTATTCTAGAGCTAGAAATATCTCTAGAAAAATAAGATTATCTATATTTATAAGATATAGGAATAATTAAGATAAGATAAACTAGATTCTCTAGTCTAAATCTAATAAAAGATAGCTTAAAGATAAGAATAATAAGCTAGTAAAAATAATAAAAAGCTTCTAGAGCTTAGTTCTAGTTATATAATTAATAATTCTAGTAAATTAAGATCTAAATAGTTTAAAAAAACAGACTATAGAGTAAGCTAGGATTAGCTAGAATAAAATACTTTAAAATACTAAATCTAGGCTAATTAAGATTTCTAGAACCAGGAACCAGGTATTAACTATTCCTAATAATTAATAAGCCCCTCTAAATCCTATAATATAATATAAATTAATTAAGAGATAATATTATAACTAACTTCCTTTAAAACTCCTAGATTCTAGAAGTAGAGATTATTATAATTCAGGAATTATAATAAAATCTCTAATAAGATACTATTTATTATCTAGCTAAGACTATCTACTATCTTATTTATCTGCTGGAGGGGGAAACAGGAGCTTAAGACTAGAAATAATACAAGAATCAGGCTAGAATATATATATTTATATCTAAATAACTTAATATAAGTTACTAGACTTATATTATATATTTTAAAAATCTTTAGGAGCTATAGCTTTGCTATTACTATTCTAGAAAGGTAGAATATAAGACCCTGAAAATTTTTAATATATATAATAAATAATAAATTAATATAGCTAGCAGGTTAAAGAAGCTACTAGAAAGAAATAAAGACTAGCTAGTACTAGATAATCTTAATCTTTACTATCTAGTATAAAAGAGCAAGCAGGTAAGAATAAATAAAAAAATAAATAATCTTTTAAATATTACTAAATCTCTAGACTTTAAGCTCTAGCTAGAGCCGGGTATAATTACTAGGGATTTAGAAAGATACTAGATAATAATTAATCTAGTTTTTATAAGTATAGAGCTAGATCCCAGGCTAGTAGCCTATAAGATAGTAGAAAATATTTATATAAACTTAAATTATCTACTAATATATATACTAATTAATATAGAAATATTAACCCGGGAACTATAAAAATAGAGAAATTAGAAAGTTATAAATAAGATAAAGCTCTAGGAATTTATAAAACTAAATCTAGTAATTCTAGGTTATTAGGAATATTAAGACCAGGTAGGAGGCTTACCGGAGCTAATCCCTAGTAGAATAGAGATTAATATAGCTATAGAGATACAAATTAAAACTATAAAGTAAGAAATTAATAATTTAACTTTATAGATAAAGCTAAATATATAAGCTAACTTAAGCTTTATACTAGAGTATTAGATAGCTGTTAAGATAGTTAAACAGGCCTGGAGAGTCTACTTAGCTATCTATATAAAAAAGGCCTGGTAGAGATATTATTAACTAAAAAATAAAAAGAAAAGAATAATTAATAAGATATTAAAAATATAGTATTAATAATATATATATAAGGCTATAGAATAAGAGCCTAGAGACCTATACTAACTTAATAAATAGGTCTGGAAAGAAGCTTAAAATAGGATTATTCTTATATTAAAGCAGGCTAGGGCTCTAGATATCTAAATCTTTAAAGAAAAAGTAGATTTACTTTAAAAGATTTTATTCCTAAAGCCTCTGTAAGCTAATCTAATAGATATTAAGTACTAAACTACTAAATTAATTAATTTCCCGGCTATTACTAACCGCGAAGTTACTAAAGTAATTTAATAAGCGCCTGCTAATAAGATCCCAGGTCCGGATAGGATTCTAAATAAAATATAATATATCTTACTATTAATTTTTAGCTTTATTCTAATTTTTTAGGATGTCTTTAAGGTATTAGTTAGGACTAGATATAATATAAAATACTTTTAATAGTCTACTATAATAATTCTATAGAAAAAAAATAATAGAGACTTTAGATAATTTAAGAGCTACTATTCTATAGCTTTATTAAATATACTAAAAAAGATATTAGAAGTAATTATTATATCCTAGCTCTCCTAGATCCTGAAAAACTATAGCCTACTTCCTAAAATATATATAAAAAATAGAAAAATAATCTCTATAAACTATATAATCTAAAGGATTATCTATAATATCTAGGAGGCCTGGGACTAGAGTAAGAAGGCTATAATATTACTAATAGAGAATCCTAGAAGGGGTTACTGTTATATTATATAGATAGATTAATAATATCTATACTATAGTAGTATCAGAGAGCTATATTATAAATATCAAGGCCCTAGAGGATATACTAGATAAGATAGATAGATAAGCTAAAAAATATATATTAAAATTTATTCCTAAAAAGTTTAAGCTAATTTACTCTACTAATCCTAATATACTACTAGAATCTAACTATAAGACTAATAAAGAACTAGAAGATATCTAGAAACCTCTAATACCTAGTCAGGAAAGTAAGGAATTAGTAGTTAGATACTCTATAGGGATTACTATTAAATCTATAAAATATACTAAATACCTAGAAATCTAGCTTAATAAGAAGCTAAGATTTAATTTATACTAGAAGAAACTTATAGCTAAAGCTAATAGATTCTTAAAGATCTTAAAAAGTATCTATAGATTAATCTAGAGAACCTTTCTAACAGGAATATAGATAATCTACTAGGTAGTAGTAATTTTATAACTTCTCTAGAAGATCACCGCGTGGTATATACCTGCTAATATAGAATTAATAAAGTAAAAGTAACTAGTTAGCTAGCTAGAAAGAATCTAGAAACACGTGGTAATTATAATATCTAAGATATTTAAGTCTATAGCTATAACAGTTCTAGATATTAAGTTATTCCTGCTATTAATAAAGCTATAAATCTAATAAATAATAAAGAAAATAATTATTAAGATTTATACCAGGCCTGTATAGGCTTACCTAAATAATAAAGATTAAAGCCTGGGTAAAAAGTATCTAGAGAATTTTATTCTCTTAAAGATCTTTATACAGGACTGGAATACTATTCTAAAATTAAAAAAAAAAAAGAATAGAAGATACAGGAGGCTTATATTCTAGAATTATAAAAAAAAACTATCCTAGTATTAATTATAAAGGATCCTGAAGAAGTACTAAAGTACTATAATATTATATATAAAGATACTCTAGTAAGCCTAAAATATATAATCTAGTATATAAATAGAAATAGATATTAAGATCTAGTTAAAGACTTAGTAATAAGTTCCAGGTCCAGCCAGTATCTATAGAGATACTTAGAATTAGAAGTCCAGGCTAGTATATATATAGTAAAGCTAGCTAGGATTAATATAGCTCTAAGAACTACTTTAAAGATAGTAGCTATAGGATTCCTAAACCTAGTAACTATTATAATATTTTCTAATTTCTAAGTAGGAATCCGGACTGTTAATAATCTATAGTAGTTTTTAGGCTAATATCTTCTCTAATTAATATACTAACATGCCCGGGACCTAAGAAAGTTAGGTATTAATCTAATAATTTAATAGATACCTGTATATATTAGTTTATAAGGAAATAAGAAAATAAATTAAGAGATAAAGTTAACTATACTACAGGGCCTGAATTAAAGTTAGAATAAGATTTTTAATATAAAATAAAAGTCTAGAAAAATTATAATCTAGTTTATCTTAGTAGTTAAGCAGGGAATATACTAGAAGATTAA
Source organism: Aspergillus sp. S2111Y (assembly GCA_023625095.1). Taxonomy (NCBI): domain Eukaryota; kingdom Fungi; phylum Ascomycota; class Eurotiomycetes; order Eurotiales; family Aspergillaceae; genus Aspergillus; species Aspergillus sp. S2111Y. The sequence continues at coordinate 13,347 of JAMABB010000072.1, forward strand.
TAAATAATAAAAGAAATAATAAGTAATTATTAAAAAGATAAGACCTACTAGATACCTGATTAAGTATTCTAGAAAGACTATATTAAATCTATATAAGAGTCTCCCGAAGTCTTATATCTTAATAATTATACAGCTCTACTTAGAATACTCCGCGCTAAATTACTATCTATTTAAGATAAAGTAATATCTTAATAGTTAGTATATATACTAGAGCCAGGCTAGGCAGACTTTATAATATATTCTTTTAACATGTGAGAGATAGCAAGCAGAGTAAGTAGAGATAATAACTAAAATTACTATATATATAGATATTAGTATAAATACCAGCTATAACTAGTTAGTCTCAGATTCTAAAATAGTCAGGTATATAATTAAATTTATACTAAAAACAGGTCTACTAGATTAGTTTAGAAAGATATAAATAAACCTAGAGCCCCCGGAGGCCCTAGAAACCTGAGAACTATTAAAGATCCCGGGATAGTTTAGTTACAGGGATTTTAATACTCTAGAATAAGAAACAAGCAGTCTATTTATATAAAATATTAATTAGATCTCCTGGTTTACAGGCTAGGCCTATAATAGTCTACTATACTACTAAAACCAGGAATTATATAGCTAGCTAGGGCTTATACCAGGGACCAGGCTCGCTAACAGAACTAGAAGCTGAAAAGTAATAGAACTAGATATTAAAGATAAGGATTAGAAGATCCTGAGCAGGTTACCAGCTACCGAGTTAACCGGGAACTATAATACTAAAACAGGAAGGAATTATAGAAAGAATAAAGTAATAAAAATAAGTTAATATTAATAAAAGAATAGCAAGCTAGTTATATAGAATAGCTTTAATTATTATTATTTCTATTTATATAGGATTACTACTGTATTTAAAACGGTGTTAATGGCTTTGAGTTTACTTTAATTAACAAAGTACCCGCATAGCTAGAACACCTATCAAGCTATAACGGGTTAATAAACTTGAATTGAATTAAATTAAATATTATAGTATTATAATCTAAAATTATTTATTAAAATCTATATAGATATATCAGGGTATATAATTTTAGATATTTTAAGTTAAAAGTTTAAAGATAACTAGTATCTAATAGTCTTTTATTTAAAGAAACTAAATAATATATAGATATACTATAAAATATATAACTAAAAGCTATTTATAATAATAAATAGCTTTTATAAATAATACTATTATTTTAAAAATAGTTTATATATTATTAAAGTTTACTTTAACTATAATAATC
>JAMABB010000073.1:0-14470 GCA_023625095.1 Aspergillus sp. S2111Y
TCTCTATTCTCTTTATTAGGTGTATTACACTCTTTCACACTACTCGCAATAACCCTAGAGGCCAAGGATCTTATAGTTATTATATAGCTCTTCTAGATAGATCCTTCCTAAATAAGAATATATAAGATCTTAAGATATATAATATATTAATTCTTAGTAATTAATTATATTAGAACTAAGCAGAGGTCGGTATATAATAAATTAGTAATTACTAGCTTAAGATACTTTAGAGATATCTTAGTAGCAGTCTACAGGGGTTATATAATAGCTATTATATAATATAGTCTTAATAGTTATAATAATTCTCTTTTTCTAAAAAAAATTAAACTATTCTTAGTCTACATACTAAGCCTAAAGCAGTTAAATATAAAGCTATTTAGTATTAATATAATGATTATTATATTGGGGTGTTACATATATACAACCCGGTAGAGTATCACAATACTGTTACCACACTAAATACCTACTTATATGCCAAGTCCTGGCCGTTTAAAATCGAGTGTCAAGCTAATCCCGTCCCCCTTTTCTCTATCCCACGAATCTCATGTTTTCGTCCCCTATGCAACGTAGTTGCCACCATTCCAGTCATCCGGTCATCGACGTTCGGACAAAAGACGCTCATGATAAGCGCCAGGCCACTGAACGAGATCGAGGCGAGGAAGACGGTACTATATGCTTGGGCACTCGCAACCTTGTACGCGTGGGACCCAACCTTAATAATATCGGGTGTCACACCTGGAATTCCCTTGAATGAGCCAGTCGTAATGGCCTCTATAAATGCAGCGACAGAGGACGGTGGGAGGCCAGCGTCTGTAACCGCTGGGGATACCGCGGACGGGACGGTTTCTCCCAGACGGTTAGCCAGCACCGCCAGATAGATCGTTGATGCTACGGTCGAGATGGTGGACCTCACTGATCCAGCAACGCCAACGGCTGTACCGATCTCGCTTTGGTCGTCGACGAGGATGCTCGCCATTCCGAGGCCGAGAGACTCGACCCAGCCGCAGAAAAAGCAGCCCACAATTAGAAGACCAATAACAGTGCTCCTATTATCGACAGTGACACAGGAGACGCCACCGAGAAGGCCCATGAATGCGGCACACGAGAATATTAGCTGCCACTTTTGCTTCCCGATATGTTTGGCAAGTAGACCGCCAGTAATCTGGCCCAAAACAATACAAGCACCAACTATACAGGACAGACCGGAGCCGTAGAACAGGTCATCCGTATAGACGCCGAAGACGAGTTGCGGGAGGATAATTGAAAAGGCGTAATATACTGATGCACCCAGAGAGAGCACGAGGATTGAAGCATTCCAGCCTAGATAATGTCGGGGTGTGTGTCAATGGACCAAATCCTAAAGCTGGAACCAATGAAGGGCAGGGAAACAGACCTTGGTTCCGGAACAGGTGCATTGGGAGTAACTTTTCCTTCAGATTTGCGAATAATTCCCACAACGCAAAGGCGACCAACGCCATAAACCCCACTACTATAGTCGCGATAACACGCGCTGATTTCCAAGGGTGAACCGCACCACCCCACGAGAGGCCAACAAGAAAGATCAAGAGCCCGCCGGTAAAGAGAATGAAACCTACATAATCAAATCCCTTTACCATAGCCCACTTGCTCGAGGATTGATTCTTCATAGAGAATGTCGGCGGATGATAGAAGAGGAGCCAGCAGATAACACCCAGCCCATTCACAATAATCATCAAGTAATAGCACCAGCGCCACCCTGCGGTCGTGTGTAGCACAAACGCGTACGCTACTAACGGGCCAAGTCCAGAGAATGGAATGGACCAGACATAGATGAATGCATTTGCGATGAAGCGATACTGCATGGGAACAATCTCCCCCACAACGAATGGGAATGAGAGCTGAGTTGACGCTGCGAGCCCAATTAGAACAGTGCCGCCGATGACCATATTGATACTATCTGCAACTGCGCAAACAATACTGCCGATGACAGCAAGGATATTTCCAGAAATAAAGAACCAGCGGCGTCCAAATAGATCGGACAGCCGGCCCACAAGTGTGAGGCCGACGGAAAGAGTCAGAGTATAGGACAAGCTGACCCAGGTATAGTTCGGATCGGGTCCAATGTCGGCATTAATGATGCTCAAAATAGGCGCCGCGAGAGCAAAGCCCCCTGTCCCCTGTAGCATATAGTTAGCTTCCGTTTCTAGAATTGTCCAGAATGGTAAATAATTGCACTTACCCCGGCAATAGCGAACCCGGATGCTACCATGGTGCCCAGAAAGGAGGGGCTGGTGAAATACCCGGGAGGCATAGAGTCCCTATCGGCACCCAAAATAGCGTGCTCAGAGTGCGATTCAATACCCCCCATCTTATCACCCACGGCATTGCAGGTGTCATTGGTGTCTTCTAGGTCAGCCTCGACTCTAGACATTGTTCAAGTTGTAGGTAGTATAAAGGAATTATGGGCGAGATACGCATAACCAAGTATGAGCGATCCAGTCTGTGCATCACGACCCAAGGCATATATATGGGCTTCAAGCGTATCGAAAGCTTCACCTAGTGGTCTTCGGCCGGAAATGGTCTTGCGACGCACTGGCCAGGTGGGCCTGAATAGAGTTATACCCGGAAGTGATCATCCGCAGCATGGTTTAAGGGGGCACGAAGAAACCTTACAACTGTGATAAGAGAACGGCTCGAGAGAAATAACGTGACTTTGGTGATAAATACTGGTTGAGTTGATGACACTGCTAAGTAGATCTATCGCGTTTATTGCTGTTTGCTGACATGTTGTGTCGCCTGGGCCTCCGGGGCGGGTTCGAACAGGCTGAATATTTCCAGGTACCGCCATGCTGCTTTCTCACGCGTTCCCCGTCAATCACACTTTGATCCACACGCGCCACATATATTAATATTGCTGAAATTTGATACGGCGTTGATCAGGTCGTACAAAGTCCATTGTGACATTGGTAGATCTGGACCAAGGGATATTTTGCTAGTGATATCGTCAAAGAATAGGATCCCCATCGCCAAAGCCATATTTGGGATTTTCCAATCCACCAGAAGATCGTGCTGGTAACGGTGTGTGGGTCTGGTGTGTAGATATCACCCTGCGAATACTAGTACAGTTAAGCAGCTGACTTCGTGATGTTGGAATATGATTCGAATTTGTCCGTCAGTCCCATTCCGAAGGCGCCAGAGAACTAGTGGTTAACATACAACTGACAAAGGAGGCCGAACAATTCGTCAGGGCAAAAGAACACATATATTTCCAGGACTGTGATGTTCGTAAGGGGCATAATCTGAACACACTCGTGCAAAGATCGGGGGATATTTGGAATGTTGTCCTAGATGTCTAAATTGCTGGAGCTGGAATTTTCGAGCCGGTGAGCTTCTTTAGTATGATGACCGGGTTCTCCTGGATGGTCTTTGACGTGAGGTCCAGAAATGGTCAACTTTCTGGGAAGATATTGAGGTAGACGGCTACAGCTCGAGTGCGATAAACGTGGACCATCCCATAAAGTTGACTGGAATCGCAATCACAGCGCTGTCAGGCACTGGATAAAAGGCATTGTCCGTAGGTACCAACAGATGCTTGTCCATTGTACTGTCCGATGCAGCATACAATTGTCGGTTTTGTCAAGCCCACGGCAACTTATGATGAACTGGGGCGTGTTCTCAGCAATTTTCCTGGTACCGAAACCTACGCACCGTCCCTGCATTTCGCTGACCTCTGCTTGGATTATCAGCACCGTCGAGACAAGGTTGTGGACTCCGGATAAGAAGAGCCAGGTCAGTTTTGACAAGTCGGCCACGATCACGGTAAATGCCGTTGCGGAAGCAATGCGGCAACTCGTCGAAGATGGTAAACATGGTGGTGGAACGGTTTTAGAGATCACAGCGAACGGGACCAGGGTCATCCTCAGTGGAACATCTCGCCGCCGCCAACGAATTTGGCCGCTATTAAATTGCAGGCGGACGTGGATCGAAGCATGGCTTCAGTAAAGAAAGCCCTGGAAATAGAGCGCATGCTGTAGGCAGCGAATGGCAAGAGTTGGCACGTCTAAAGCCCTGATACCCTACCTTTAAGTAGTCCGGCTTCAACTTCTTTTAATACGCCTCATTTGCGTAGATCTCCGCGCAGTATAGGAATGCCCCGATTCCGCGACGAGAAGATATATTAGTTGCACAGCTTGGAAAGCTGCTACCACAGAATTGTATTGATAGCTATGGAGCTATGGAGTGTTAAAGGGGAAAGTAGAGAAAATAAAAAAGAAAAGCATGAGTCGGCTATCTTATATCCCGTGTACAGGCTTGCCTGGTGAGACACCTGGCCTTTCTCCAAGAAAATGTTTGGAAGCTCAACATGCTTCGCCCTGAGATACTCACGGACATTTTTTTCCCAGCCCGTCATATGTGCTGGTAGCACTCCAGCCTCGATCAAGATGATCGTGGGCTTCGCTGCCGATCCGTAAATCCGCCGCTGGCACCGCCGATGCGGATCGGCCTTTTAGGCGCAGATGAGGTGTGAATGGGCTCCATTTTGTTGTTTCCTGGTATGCTTCCGACTTTCATGATGAGGGAGTCACCCTTCCCTTTTTATGTATGCTTTCTGCCCGAAGAACCCAATGTGCAAGATACGGCCGCAGCTCTTTGCTAATGAATGATGAGGGGACCATTTTGCCCATGATTGGTTGATCTACTCCCCGGGCTATCGCTGGTTATAGGCAGGATGTCTACTTCCGCGCTGTGGAACGCGCCATGGTTCTTATTCTCGACCACCCTTACTAGCCTATAGGAAATGGGTAAATACGCGTACTGCCTGCGCTCATTTAGAACTGCATGGATGTGGATGACAGCATAGCGCTGACAATTACGACGTCACGACACACTATACACGCCCATACAACCCCCTAGCAATAAGGCCCATCAAGGTTATAACGACCTCGAAAGTATGCTGGAGATGTGGTGTCCAGGTACGTTAGTTGTCTGAAAGTACCTTGAATTCAAAAACACCACTACAACGTTGTATCGTTAGCCCGCAATGTTCAAAAGCTATACTAATCAATTTATATAGCCACTTAGCCACACCCAATAGGGCATGTAGCCTCATATTAAATAATTGAACAGCACGCCCAATGTCGACGCCAGCATAGAGTGCTTTAACCACAGCTTTATCATGTGTATTCGCCAATCGATATTGAACATACGCATACCGATCTCTCTCCTGCCCATGGCCTGGGCTGTGGATGTGCCATTCGCTGCTCTGCAGTAGCGTTATTCGACATGATTAGCGACGCTTCCATTAAGTCTGACTTCCACACAGCCCATGAGAAATGGAGCAGGTATCTTGCGAGAAGCCTGTAACTCGGATCCTGTTCCGCCCTTTGCGGATCAGAGGCGAGGGTGCATCTGAGCCCGCTTTCACGCAGTGGACCAGGAACGGTCGTAGAGAACCCCCTAATCACGCTGGAATTGAGCATTGGATCTTCCTTGCTAACTCAAAATCCATTGTAAGTTTTGGGGGCTGGGATCAGTACCTGCATTGGTTCGCGGTCCCATTGTGCATCTCGTCTCCTGCCTGGAAAAAATGCCAAAGTTCAGCCGGGAGCGCAGTTCCACAGAGTTTGCAAGACTCTGGTCCGGCCTCGACGCCGGCACCAGCGTAATCCCATTCAAGGCTTCTATTTTCGTTCTTGTTGCCGAGTGTGGTGGAGTAGTGCGCCGAACTGCTCCTCTGAGCCCCTGCCTCCGTCAGGCGATTTCGGTGCGTCAGGCCCCCGGGATCAAGAGTCACACCAGGGCATTGCGTGATCGACCTAATTTCTTGACTGGGAAGCTTACTGGCGTGGTGTCAGGGACGAGTCTTGGCTCTCGTGTGAGCGCGGGATAGTTCCGTTTTGAGAATATAAATACGCTGTCTTCGGGCGCGAGGAAAGAGGTTTGGTGAAAATGAAGGGAATGGATTTTGGAGATTCCAGGTTTCAAGGCTTTGTTATCGTAAAGATGTCGGGTTATCTAGCATTACTATAACGGATATCTACTCTACTCCTGGCTAATCTGCGAGGTAACAGGGTAAATCTTCAGTCCGTCCAGGGGCACACAGTCCTTGCCAACATCCGCCGTGCCCAGGGCAATAGACCCAGTGAGCAGCGAACTCTCCGCATCAGTAGGACAATGCTTGAAGGCAGCCGCATCCCCATCAACAGTCAAGTACTCACCATCATCTGCCTCGCTAATCCCAAAGACGGGCCAGTGGTACGGCTCGGGCCGGCTGGTGTCATTATAGAAGGTGAACTTCAGTTCGCCGCCCTCCGCCGCGTCAGTGTAGCTGTTTGACGCGTGCAGCAGGCTGAAGGGGTCGAGGACGATGAGGCGGTTGTTGTCGGTGTTGAGGTAGAAGACTGCGGTGGAGGTTTCGGGCCCGCCGGCGGAGGAGGCGCTGAAGTGGGCGAGGGTTTCGGTACCCAGGTCACCAATTTGGGCAACTTGGACGCTGCCGGTACGGCGCGAGCCGTCGTCGCGGGTTTGGAAGGCTTGGAGTTGGAAGAGGTTGCCTTCAACATTGCAGCCTGTATGCGGGTTAGCTACTGGGAAGGGATACGACTTGGCTCTGTATGAAACGTACCGGCTGCGAGGGCTGCTGCAGAGAGGGAGACGAGCGAGAGGAGAGAGGTGGACTTCATTTTGTTTTTTCTTTGAGTTAACAAGATTTGTCTGAATTCTGGATGGATGATACAAGAACAGAGGAGAGAATCATCTCATATTAAATAGTCCGGATTCGACCGTTGTGCTGTTCACGGCTGAAATTGTGTCTCAGGCTCGGACCCCACGGACGATCCTGCGTGTTCCGTACGAAAAGACAACATAGCCAATTGCGATGACAGCACAGCTGGGATCGACGAGTTCCATTGGGGGCTGTGGGAGCTTTCTCCTGGCAGGGCTGGGCCCGGAGAGCAGGATATCTCGCTGCCGTTACATCGCCTCGCAAGAGTTATTTTAAGCTTGCAGCGGAGTTTCCCCAGCTGAGCTGACTGCCATAAACATGCTAACTCGGCCCGAAGAGGAGGTACTGTCCGCTGTCAAAAGTCGACATCCAGTTCCGGGAAAGTGACGATAGGTAACCCTCAGATCGACCCAAAATATCATAATCGAGTACGGACGTGGTAGATAGCTTCCAATAAATGGGAAGGAAATTCGGCGGCATGTTCTCCGTCAAAGTCAGATAGAGCACAATAATTGTTTTGAGTTACTGACAAATCACTGCATCTTGTAAGCGCGTTATGCGTTTACAGCGCGCATGATGTATCGGAGGGATGTCGAGGGATTGGTACTAACATAGGACCCGCTGGTATAGAAGCCATTTTATCGCCAGAGAATGATAGCGTGCCATCACCAAGTAGCACCAGATATGGTCTGTATGGCAGGGAAAGTAAGACTCCCTAGTATTACAAGTCAGATTATTCAGAGGAACCCTAGAAGACTAGAATACCTAAATGAATAATATATATACTTAATTCGACTGGATCACTGGCATTGTGCCTGTCAATCCAGGCCTTGGTTGCAGTAATGATGATCCTAGTATTTAACTATCTGTGTCAGCTAGTTAAGTAAATAGTAGTTAACTGTCCTGTACTTAATTATTTTATTTATCAGTAGGCATAACTATAGCCCCGGGTATATGGAATTACTGATTTACCCCCCACAGAAGTAATAACACTATATTAAGATAACATTATAATATTTAAGCTATAGTTATTTTTGTATAGTAAAAAAATGCACACACGCATGTAGAACAGCGGAAACACGTACTACAGCTAATCAGCAGGCAAAGAATAGAAATAGATGTCAGATCCCTCATGGCGTAGTGTCTAGGCTTGGGGGTTAGATAGATAGCTATACACAACACATTATTCTTCGCTGTACAACCCAAAAGACTCATGCATGAGATACCCGCAGCCAGACAAGACAACTGCTCTAGTTGTTCGGCCCATGCAAGACCCAAGAGAGATTGAACCGGCGCCAGAGAATAGTCCGGTACGAGCCACCATTGCTCCCGTCATTGAAGAAATCACTCTCGACAAGCGCACCAATGTGGTAATCGCCGGTCTTTACCATGCTCGAGTACCCACCCTGATGACCCGAGTTCGGCACTGGGGCATCATCCAGCTTGCGGCCGTAGTTGTATTTCCTGGCATCATCGTCATACGTCACACGGACGCGCATGCTGCGGCGGGTCTCGGCATCGGCAGCATTCATGAAGATCGTGCGGTTCAGGTCTTCGCCGCGGTTATAGCTAAGGATGGAACCCTGGCATCCGGGGTCGGGGAGCCCAGTATCCTCCTTGAACTCGCCGAAGCCATCGGCAAGACTGCCATAGGAGATGATGCGGTATCCGCCTGACTTGCGGTCATTACGCTGGAGCCGTCCATTGGGGAGCTCGATGATCGTACCCTCCGACCCGGCCCCGGGGACGTCCTGGGCGCTCCACTCGCGCTTGCCTGGCTCGCCGCGGCCGATCAGGTTGCGTTCCTGAGCGGGGATGACGAGTTCGCCGGATGTGAGGCGGATTCCGATACCGGGCCCGACGGCGTCCCAGGTCCGTCCCTCGGGGGTGAGTGCCTTTGTGAAATCTTCAGGCTCGGACCAGGTCTCGCCCTCGTCCTTGCTGTAGGTGAGGAAGAGGTGGCGGCGGCCCTCCCAGGTGTCGTCGATGGGCTTTGTCGGAATTCCGTCGTGCAGGGGGAGACCGGTTTGAGAGTAACTGCCGTTATTCCAGCTCATCCAGAGATAGATCGTGCCATCGTCGTCGACGACGGGGGCCGGGTTCCCCCATGTGCCGTCGCCGGCGCCGATGACTTCCCTCAGACCCTCCCAGTCGTCGATGGCCTTGCCCACGCCGTCAGTGGACTTGGTGCGCTTGTAGACGAGATTGATATCGCCGAAGTCGCGGTCGTTGAAGCGGCGGCCCTCGGCGAAGGCGATGAGGCGGCCGGACTTGCTGCGGACCACAGCAGGGATGCGGAAGGAGTGGAAGCTGACGCCTGTGGAGAGTTTATCGGCTCCCTTCATGTTCGCGCTGCGGAAGAGCGCGAACTCATTATGCGATTGGGCCTTGTCGGCAGCTGGGTCGTCGACGTTGGCGAAGGCCGCCGTGGCCAGGAAGGGGAGGAGCTTCAAGAAGCGCATCTTGATGATGCTGAGAAAGATGAAGGGGATTGTCGAGTTGGGGGGATAATGGTCTGGGGGACGGACCCTCGCGAGCTTTATACAACATCACGCATATGAAAGCTGTTTTTGGAAGCTGGTGCCAGCGAGCTTGTCGACCTTTTAGAACAGCAGAATCGCACACGTGCGACTCTCAGATCCAAGGCGTTCCCAGGGAAGGCAGCATCTGCGTCTTGGGGATGTTTCGGCGTTGACAAGCTCGTATCCAAGAATAGGCACGATCGACGTGTTCCTTGCATGTGGAAGAGATTCTCGAGAAACCCGATGGTGATCGGCATCTGCAACACGAGATCTATTTATGCCACCTCGTACTCGCCGGTTGTGAGTGGTCCTTTTGGGAAGACCTGGGTGCTGGCGGCGAATAACTGTTAACCTTGCATGATGGCCAAGCGAGATGACCATTATCCGAGGGCATCAGCCCTGTCGGGTTTTCTACTTTTGGGTAGTGGGATCGGACTGGTCATGAAGGGATGGATTATATATACCGAGTAACTGAACAATAACCAAACAACCTGACATTATCAAAACTCAAGTTCTACTCCCTCTCAACCCTCACCTCTGTCGCAATATGGATCCCCTTCGCATTCCCCGTATCCTTAATCTGCTCCGCGCCATCGTCCCCCCGATCAAACAGTATAATCTCCTCGGAATCATTATCACCCATCCTATTCCTCTCTGCCACCGCGCCCACCGTCGTCGTCGGCACGGTACTGTTGTCATAGACCCGATCCCCGTCTCGGTCTCGCCCGCCGGTCCGGCCCCGGCTCATATTGCGGGATGAAAGCCTGTATGATTGCGTGTTCGACTGCGAGTGCAAACGTGATTGTGCGTCGGAACTCCCATAGTATTGTCCTGTCCCCTGCGTGCGTCGCCGGCGGTAGCCCGATATATTCATTTTGAAGGAGCGGAAGTAGGGGCCGTAGGTTGGGATGCAACTTATTATGACCTGTTCCTAGTTGTTATTTGAATGTTTGAATGTGGGTTCATATTGCGCTGTACTGTGCTAGCGTTGGGAGAGAGGCAGGTATAGGAATGGTAGAACGATAGATAGATGTGGTGGGAAGGAAAGACGCACCCCAAGCCCAATTTCAACAATCGACCAGAGGATAATCGCCTCGCTGTTCGCGTATGTGGCGAGGTTCTTCACCGTGAAGATGCGGATGATCTGAATGATTGTGATGAAGAAGCCGAGGCCAAAGAGGACGCCGAGGAGGACCTATTGGTTTTATAACATAGTTGCCTTATCAGCATTGTCTCTGGTAGGAGGAATGGAAATGGAGCCAGATGACTGCTCGCTCACCTTCTGCCGTAATCTTAACTTCAACTTCGCCAGAATCGGCAGCGGAAGCGCAATGATAACCACGTCGAACGCCAGACTCGTCGCCGCAAGGGCATAGTACGATGCGACTGTGTCGATGCACGTACCTGGTATTGAGGGGTCCCATTGACGGGCGACCTAGATCCAAATCCCCTCTGTTATTCTTTCACGTCTTGTCCTTGGTATATAATTGCTGGGTAGCTTACCGGCCTACACCCGCACGATATGACAATGGCAAACGCAATTTGGTTACAGACACAGGCCAAGATGGCGACAATAATAACCATTCGATACGTTCGGACGAAGCCCCCAATCCGCAGGTAGGATGCTAGAAGCGAGATTCTGAATCCAAGCAAGGAGATGGCGTATACCGGTCCACCGGCGTATTGCATCTGGTCCCGTGGTTGTCAGTAAGCTCAATTCAATCTAACACAGCCAGAAGAGACGTCATAGATAGGATAGAAACCTTAGCAAATGAGATACTATTCGCGGCCGGGAAGTAGTCCTCATGAAGTCCTAGTCCCCAGCGTGTCTCTGCGTTTGCCCAAACTGTTAGTCCGATATTCATCTCCATTTCCCTGGGTAGAAAATCGAACAAAGAAGGCGAAAACGATAGACATACGAGCGACTATAAGCCCAGCGTACCCAACCGCCATCAGCGCACTAAACAACGCCGCAAAGTCATCTACCCAAACGGCTTTCTTGACCCAGATGCGCACATGGAAGCGCAGCGCAACGGTCAAACATGCCACGCCCGCAAACACCATGCTAATTGCGATAACCCGAGGGATGTGGGAGTCCGGGTCGGGCGTTTGGAGGTTGTATACCCAGCCCATGGTTCCATAGAGAACAGAGATGGTGGTGAATATACTCGCGGGTAGAGGAGGCGGAGGACCAGGGCGGGGGTAGAGGAGAAAGTTAAGAAAAAGAAGCAGTATCAATCTAAGCCACGAGGGTGGGGTTGATCAATGGAAGAGAAAACACGACGAGACTCCGCTCGCTTGCTTCGAATTCCATAGCTTAAAGTCAAGGCGCACCGACGGGGTTGATGTGGCATGGGTTCGGTGGCTGTGAGCGTGCATAGCAGATGGAAAAATGGCAAATCGTCGTAGAAACAGGGATTATAGAAATGCAACGCGGACTAGACACTACTGGTACACTAGCAATACAATACTGAGAACAGTGAGGAACCTGTGTTTGACGGCCCCCATTATCGATGACGATCGGCTGGATTGACGTTTTATTCAGGAACATCACACATGGGGGCCAAATGGATCAGCGACATGACACCGGTATATCCCCAGGCCCATGACTCGAGTCATGTCTGCTGCAGCGTTCATACGAAAGCTATGTAAGTCGACGCCCTGGTTAGCTCAAACAAGGGTGAAGTTGATATTGCAATGTAGAACAGTGAGGAAGGATTGCGACTATTTACATTAAAATGGGTTAGACTACATATTAAACTGAGCTCTTCAAAAGTCCAGCTTGCCCTTCGTTGTCCACGCTTATGCAATATGCAGGGGCAGGAGCGGAGCCCGTCGTTCTACGGAGTTTCTATCAACGCCCGGCACAACCGCCCCCCCTCAGAAACAACCCACTCATCCGAGCCAACCGCTTGCCATGCATAGAACACATTGTTCGGGTCATACTTGGCCTTGACGGCCCTAAGTGCCCCATAGTTCGCCCCATAGAATGCCGCCTGCCAATTCGGCTGACGAAAGTCCGCCTCGTTCATGTACGCCCCCGATTCCGGCGCCAGGGCCTGCAGAATCGGAATGTAGTCCTCTGTCATCTTGCGCTGCTGCGCGAGCATGGCCGTGTCGGCAGCCCACTCCCAGGGTGTCGTGATGGTTGTGTCGATTAGGGTGTCGCGCCAGGCGGGCAGGACCGCGTTGTGCACATCGCCGGTAACGGCACGCGAGACGTTCAGTCCCACACCGATGAAGGTAGCGCCCGAGGAGGTAATGTTGCGGTAGCCTGCTGTGAGGGCTTCATTGTTCTCGGTCACTACAGAGCGTGGAATTAGCCAGCCCCCGTACTGGGCTGTGCTAACTTCGATGGCGCCTTGCATTGTATTGTATTGGGATAGGAAGTTGGGGAATTGCTCTGCATGGATGGTGTAGGTAATGCCGAGCTTAGCAAGGCCGTCGGTGAATGGTTCTAGCAGTTCCTGCAGTCGAGCGACGGGGATGTTGGGACCAGTTAACGGAGAGATGGTGAAGCTGGTGTTGGTGAACATCCAGACACTCATAGCACCGGCGTCGACAAGAGAGGGGAGAGTAGAATGGTACAGAGACACAGCGCGGTAGAGTGTATCTTGAGAGATACCCTCGTTTGTAAAAGTCAAGTTTAGCCCAGAAACAGGCGTGCCGGGGTGTGCTTTTACAGTCATTGACCAGACAACACCATACGTGCCACCACCCCCTCCGCTCAACGCCCAAAACAAATCCGCGTACTTGTTGTCTCGCGTGGCAGTGATGAAGTTGCCCTTCCCATCAACCACCTCCCACTGGAGCACCTGGTCCGCCGCGAGGCCATGCGCAGATGCCAATGAGGAATGCCCCCCTCCCTGGGTGTATCCCCCAGCAATGCCCACCGACGGGCACTCGCCACCAACAACTTCCAGGCCCTGCGCGTCGGCCGCAGTATAGGCCTCAATACCGGACACACCAGCTCCCAGCTTGATTGCCTTTCCATTATACCACGGGTCTTCCCAGCTTGTGATCTCAATATCCTTGATATAGTACGTCCAGATACCAAGAGCACCGGCCCCAGTCGACTTGCCATTGTAGTCATGGCCGGTATTGCGCACTACAAAGCGGATGTTGTTCTCTGTCGCGAACTGGATTGTCTTGGAGACATGATCAGGTTTGCTCGCGTTGACCGCGTAGACAATGTAATTGTCCAATGTGCAGCGTTTGTCGACAGGGTGGAAGGGGTCGCAGGAGCCATTGGCGAAGAACGGAGCCATGATGGAGGAGGAAGATTCATAGCTGAGCCAGGATATGAGCCTTCTATTTTTATTTATGTTTTATATCTCGATTGCCACCGAGAAATGTGCTATCACTCACTGTAAATCCGGCTGCGTCCACTCCGCGCTTAGAGCATCGCATTCCGTGGCGTTGTAGGCATCTCCGTGACAGGGCGCGCCCAATGGCACGGTCGCAATAAGCCGGCCATCAACCGATTGATTGAACTGCGACCAGGTGGAGGGGGAGGGCCAGCGGGCATCGCCAGGCATGCAGCGACAGGCACAGTCCGCGGTGTTGGTGGAAAGGGCCAGGAGGCCAGTTAGGAAGTCGAGTCCTGTGGAAGGGCCCAACATGGCGATGCTGACAGTATCAAAGGGAGATGATGGTGGATGAAGAGGATATTTGGGCTGTCTCCAACATATTTATTTGCTTCTGAACTCGGCAGATAATGTGGTTCTCCTGTCCGGGACTGCACGGATTGCAACGCCGACTCGACATGGAGCTTCCCATGCGAAACGAATTCACCCTGAGTCAAGCCGGCCTGGAATTACGGAGTAACTTTACATACAGAGATACTGCTACCTGTCGAAAGTGGGCCGTCGCGGCACGTCGTTTGGGACCGAGAGGAAGAGGACTCAGAAACTCCAACGGTCCAACCCTAAGAGGAGGCACTAAGGAAAGCTGTCGTGGACACTGCATTGCAAGACGCAGGGAACGCTTAGCCTGTCGATCGTCATTCCGGGAAGCCGCAAATCTCAGCACGAAGGGCCAAGCCGGCTTGTTCTAGAAAGGAAGTTAACAGAGGATTGTCCTGGGTACAGCATAGAGCCTGTGGGCTGGCATCAACCTCACAGTTAACATCTCCGAATACGTACAGTCGGTATGGCAGCGACATGATAGGCATTCCGCTTCTCTGTCCGTGTAGGAGTATTGGTTCTGAGGTCAGGATGCACGTCGACACAGCCAATTTATCGTC
>JAMABB010000074.1:0-14270 GCA_023625095.1 Aspergillus sp. S2111Y
ATCTATTATTTTATATTATAATATAATATTATTATTTCTTACTATAATATTATTAGATTATTAATTATATATAATAAAATACTATTAAAGTTATTTTATATAAGATTTTCTAGTAAAGTTATATATATTCTTTTCTAGTTATATAGTCTAGGTATTATTAAGAATAATAATATATAAATAATCTTTCTTTTATTTATTAAATAGTATTTTAAGAATATTTATATAAATTATATTCTATAAAATTCTTTATCTACAGGTATTTTTTTAGAAATCTAATTATTTAATCTCTAGTATTATCTAATTCTAAGAACTAGTTAATTTATAGTAATCCTATAACTAGTTATATTAATAATTAAGTATTTTAGAATAATATTTCTATATTTATTTATATAAGCTTATTATTTATATATAATCTTACTTTTAGAATAGCTTATTCTTTCTATAATAATATTAATTTAGTATATTATATAATCTTTTTTTTTTTAAAAAAATTTTTTTTAATATTTTTACTAGTTTATAGATTATTTTCTTTAAATTATCTTAATTCCTAGAATTAAAATAAATCCTTATTTATTATTTTAAAGCTAGAAGAAGTATTTATACTATTATTTATTTCTTTTATATTTATAAATTCTAGATCTTTTTTTATTATAATAAAAGTCTATATTATTATATTATTTTATATATTAAGAATTATCTAGTTCCGCGTGCTATAGTATTAGATTTATTCCTGAATTCTATCTTTTATTATAACTATATATATCAGATCTCTAAAAGAAAAGTAATTAGAACTATAAGATTATAATACTAATATAATAGTACTCTAGAGATTATAGAGATATAATATATAATTAATAAAAAATAAATTTATATTTAATAAAACTAATTACTAGTTCTCCTAGCTAAGAACCAGCAGTATAATATATAATTATATATTATATAATAGCTGCTTGGCAGCTGTAGTATGCTTGAGACACTATTATATAGTATCTATAGGTAGCAGCGCATAACAATTCTAGCTTAATATTTATATATTATAAATAACTAAATACCAGTACTAGATACTTAAAGTACTCTTCCAGGATTTTTAAAATAACTATAATATTATTCATATAGACTTTAGTAAATATAGTAAATTTATATAATAATAGATCTATTTAGTATTAGATATAAGATATAGAATTAATATATTCTATAATAATAATATAGAATACTTTCTATCTATAATAGAATATAACTACTAGATATTTTTAGTAAAATCTTTTAATAGGCTACTAATAGAAGAATTTAGTAGTATCTATAATAAAAATAAATTAATAGTTATATATAAGATTAATAATATCTTATTATATAGATATAGGATAATAATCAGGTTTTAATTCTTTATTTATTTTATATAGATTAATTATAACACGGCCTTTTTATTTTATTTTATTAGTTTATAAATTAATAATAATATATTAAATAATAAATATAAGAAATCTAGTAGAGATATAGCTAACTATAGTTTCTATTTTATTTAGATTATAAAGGGGGTTAAAGATTTTATTTATTATTATTTTATTAGCAGGACTTATATAGTAAATATAAGGTCTAAATAAATATTATTCCTAACTATCTTTTATAGGAATCTTTATTTATTATTCTTTAGAGATATTAACTATTTTAATATTAAAACTGTCTAGATTAGCTTAAATATTAAATTAATTAATTAGGTATTAATAGTGTTTAATTAAAGATTTATCTTATTTATAGTAGATAGTAACTCTATTTAATAGTATATAAGTATTATTAGAAAGTATTTCTTATTTATTTAGTAATTTAGGTAGATTAAGGTATATTTATTTTTTATTTTTTATAAATTTATTATTATTATTATTTTTAGTATTATTATTATTTAAAGTATTTATAAAAGTATTTATTAAAGTATGTTCTATATAGTGCCTGTACTTATGATCTAATCTAGACTAAATATCTTGATATATATCCTTAAGATTAAAGTTATTATATAAATCTAGATAAAACTTCTCTGGTTCCTTGGAACTATTATTAGAATATAAAAACCTAATAGTAAGCAAGCAAGCTTAGCTACTATATATTTAATATAATAAATAGTAATATAATTATAATTAAATATAATACTAAGGCAGGCATGCCTTCTAATTAATATAGGAACAGGGCTTTTATTAATTACTTTAATAAATATAAATTTATTATCTACCAGGTATTTATATACTAAGATCTTATTAGCTAGTTTTTAATTACTAATAATTAGTTTATTACTAGATATAAATATAAAGTCTTTACTAGCTAGTAAAGACTTCTATATATATATAAATATCTTAATACAGGAGTATATAGACAGTTTAATATAAGTTAATATATATATAAAAGTTCTAGGTTTAAGTAGGCTATTATTCTTTACGCGGTATTTAATAGATATAATAATATTTCTATATAATCTAATAATAGTAATAGATTAGCTACTAGATATTATAATATCTTATTTAATTATAATTTCTATATCTAAGAGTAATTTAATACTAGAATTCTTGACTAGAAAGATTATTACAGATAGTTTTATAAATATAGAATCTTTAGATATCTTATTAGAGAAGTATAAATTAAATATAGTATATATATTAAAAAGATATTTTAATTCTAAACTATTAATAATAATAGACTACTTTATAGATTTAATTTTAACTCTAAGAATTAAGTATAGAAATTTAATATTATTAATAAATTATAAGTATCTAGTATTAAGTATAACTTTCTTATATATTTTAATTATATTTATACTAGCTAGAGTAACTATACTTTAATAAGTTTATAATAAAGTAGTATTTAATTTATAATTATAGTTAAATTTAATAATATATACTTCTAAAAGTATTATTATAAATATAATATAGAAAGTAGCTATTAAAGTATTAATTATTAGAGTAGACTTTTCTAGTTAACTAGAATTAATATAGTTTAAAAAATATTTATATAGCTTATTATTTAATTTAAATTTAATATAATATATAGAGCAGGCTGAGCTTAATACTTAAAATACTAGATTAATATCTTTCTTAATATTAATTATTATAGTATTAGTAAGATTAGTATTAAGTCTAGATTTAATATCTATCTTAATATTAACTTTTTTTATAGTACTGTTATAGTATATAGAAAAATTAGATAAAAGATATTTAATATAGATAATAGATATAGAAAAAACTAAAAATCTTATAGAATTTATTAGTATAGAAATAGATATTATCTAGAATATAGATATAACTATAGCTTACTCTATAAAATAAGTATTATTATTAAAAAATACTTTAATTTTAGTATTATAGGCATGGTTATTATTTAGATATTAATTCTAAGATTAATAATTATTATAACTCCTATTATAATTAGAGTTTATTTATACTAGCTAGTTTTAGTAAGGTTCTATAGAGAACCTACTATATAAAAATCCTAAAGAATTAGTATTAAAGTTAGAATTAAATAATAAGCTTTAGCTTAGGGTTTAATTCTACTATAGGTAAAAGTTCTAGCTTTAGTAGAGGTTTTACAGGATATAGCTCTAACTATATAACTACTAGTAGAATAGTTAATATATAAAATAGAATATTAAGCTATTTTAAGAATAGTGTGGCCGTACTGCCTGCTTACTCTGTCGATATCCGAAGTCTATCTTCGTTGATTTCCCTGAATTCTTCGCTAGTACTAATTCGGACTAGCTAAATAGTTAATTAGTTATTCCGACGCCGCCATTTCTACCCGGCTGTCCTTGTTAATTAATAAATCATTTTTAACTATCTTAATATGTCTACAAACTAGTAACATGTCCGTTGATCAGGACCTTAAATAATTTTTTTTTATTAATTTTATTAAGTCTCTTCTGAATAAATTACTATATAAGTTAAAATTCAAGTTCTGTATACTTTTCTACTATTTTCTAATATTCTAATGTATTTTATACTACTATATTACTCTACCTTCATTCCGCCTGTTATCTTACTTTTATCTAATTCTGCCCCTAACTTATTAATTTACATTAATCTCTTGCTTGGCTTTATTAAATCTATTTCTAATTTATTAAAAACCTGTACTTTAACTCTTTTCTTATATTCTAAGCCCCTTATTTACTTACTTTAATACTGGTGAACCCAGAACTCTATCTCGCTAAACTCGGATACTAATTATAAGTATTTTATAAAACCTCGCCAAGTCTCTACACCCAGTAATTTAATACCCTATTAATTTACTTTATTAAATTTATTACTACTTATACCCCTTCTCCTACTTCTGCAAAAATATATTAATATCCTGCTTCCTGGGAGATTGATTATCCTTTAATAAATACTGCTATTAACAAATTTTATTACCTTGTTAAAAATATATGTTATAATCAGCATCCTGATTACCTAGAGTAGATCAGATTAATAAATATTCCAGAGACTAATAGTATAAACCTAATATATCCTCTTAATATTTACTTATATGCTTTATCTACTATATTATCACGTGTATTCTCTATTCCAGGTAAAGACAAGGCTAAGACTATTATTTCTAAAGACTAATTCTATTAATATACTAAATCTAGTATACTATTAACTATACCTATACTGTCTACTCCTACCTTGATATACTCTAATTTATCAGATCTACTAAACATACTACTAATTATATATCCTATACAGGTTTGTTAAGCCTTGCCTTTATTAAAAACTTAAAGATATTTATTATTTAATACTCCCATCTCTCTTATTAATCAGTATATTTCACCCGCAGGTAAAATTATTAATCTAGAATCTATTAAAGAACCTGTTACTATACCAAGTGAACCTGTTACTACCCTATTTAACCTTGTTAATGTTATTACACCGAATGCATACTTCTAATTTAAGCCGCATGTTAAGTCTACCAAATCTTCTGTTAATTTTAGTACTGAGCTTGAACACCGTCTCTACTACTAATCCCATGCATGTTCTAGAAAGCAAGTATATTATTAGTCTATAAGCTTACTGTTAAATACTAATCCTATAATATTGAATACCTATACTATATCAAACACAGGCCCCAGTAACTCCTTGATTTTATATGCAGGCAGCTCTGCAAACCCGCCTGCAGGTACAAATCAAGGCCCTGAATCTATAATACACGATCTTATATATATACTTTAATAGATATAAGTAACTATACAGTATAATTAAACTACAGTTAATAAATAAATTACTAAACTTAAGAGAGATTTATATTATAATTACTATCCTAGACTATGCTGCTGTCCTGTAGCTAGTAGACCTCCCGATAATAAAGACTCTTCTAATAATAATAATACTAATAACCTGCCTGACAACCATCCTAATAGTAATAGTAATATAAACAGTAATACTAATACTACCCCTGCACCTGAAGCCGTAAATACTACCAGTATATAAAAGACTAATAATATCAGCTACTTTTAGCCTAACATACATGATAATATTTTAATAAAATATATATATAATACTATATACTATAAAGATATTAATATTTTTATTAACTATATCCGAGATATTACTTTATATAAAAGTAAAGACCTTATTAAAGTTAATTTTCAGGTATATCTTTATAGTACTACTATTTAATAGTTTATATCCTAACTTAATATCCTGGAAAAGATCGCTATACGTACTATATCTCTTAAAGAAGGGTAGATCCTATATCTCTTTAAATAATTTAAATTAAATCTTTATTAAGTACTCTAAAAGCTATATACTATATATTATATCTATACTGATATTTATACCAGCAAGACCGCACAGGTATTTATTAAAGATATTATCTATTACTATTATACTGCTGAGATTAACAACTAATTCAACTAGATATCTATAATTTAGAATTATTTAGATATAAATCTTTAGTAATATATTCCTGAACCTAAGACTAATACCATGCTTGGTATCTTCCTTAAGATTTTAGATTAAAAATAATATTTATAACAGAACCTTACTACTAAATATAATAGTCAAAAGGCTAGCTGTATCCAAGGCTTAAATAGTAACAAGAATAAACCTAAAGATAATAGACCCTGTAACTTGCTACTCTAGTAAGATAGCTATAATAACTATAATAATAATTATAACAGTTAATAAAATAATACTAATTAGTAATACAGCTACTTACTATATTAGCTCTTTAGATAGTAGTACCAGCTGTATACTATCAGACTATAATATTAATATCCTATAAATATATTCCTATTATATTAATAAAATTATCTTTACCAAGTATAAGGCTATACCTGTCTAATATACTAAGCTAATAATAATAGGTTTCTACGCGATAGGCCCTCTATAAGTAATAATAACTAAATATCTAATACTAATACTAATACTAATATAAACTTTAATAATAATTCCTGAAATCTATATTAATCATGGAATTAAACTAATACCTACCTTATTAAGTAATCTGCTAAACCAGGACACCATACCCAGGATTAATCTGCTTACTAGAATATCGAACTAGTATATACTTTTCCTAAAACTAGTACTTATCCTGCCTATTTTACTAAGCCTCTAATTTAAACTAATAATTATCCTACTTACTATAGAGAACCTGAAGTTAGAACTGCTAAAACAGTCTATTTAAATAATAAAGAAGATAAGATCTCTACTAGTTTTATTAAAGTATATTATACTAATACTAAACTAATTAAGTAAGGAATTTTAACCGCGGTTAAAGCTAAGAATTTACCTGCAGGTAAAGAACTGTACTCTATTACCTGTTTCTACTATACTAGAACCTTTAAGTTAAATAATAAATTATACTAACACCTTTTCTATCTATATAATAAACCTGATAAAATAAAACCTGCTTATAAGATAGTGCCTGTAATAAGATTACTAGATATAATTATTATTAAATTAAATATTATTAACTTACCTGATATTAGTACTTTATATACCTAGAGATCTGCTAGTACTCTAGTCAGCCTGAATACTACTAAATTATTTAAAGAAATATACCTTGATACCGGTTACTATAAATTAGTTAGTAACACTAACTTCCTACACGCTATCCTAAATATTAAAATTAAAAAGATAACTAAAACCTTTATAATTAATAGTATTGGTTCGAGTTACATATCTAATCTCTATATATACTTTAATCTCTATTTCCTATGTCTACTAGCCGATAATACTCTACCTGCGTTTGCTTAAATTTCTATATCTATTTATATAGCAGATATTACTGTTAAACTCCTTATTAAAACCGAGACCATAGATTATAAAGAAATAGTTATTAATATTAGATAATAATATACTACTATCTATTTATACTAAAATATAACTATTCTAGTTTACTACTATAGTAATAGCTAAATAAATCCTATTAAAGTCTATACTGTATCTAGAATAAAGATACCGCCTTATTTAAAATATAAGATCTTAATATCTATGAAGTCTACCCTACCTGACCGAGACTTAATCTTTAAACTAAAGATTTCCCTGAACTTAGATCTCTATATTTATGCTTACCTTATTAATAACTAGTTCTTATTTATTAAAGTATCTAATCTTATATCCCGAGCCGTTGTTTTACCTAGATATTAATATATAGGAACTGTTAATAACTCTAAATTTACTTTCTCTTTTCTATTAGGCCTGAAATCGCGGAACTCGCCCTAGTATACTTAATTATGCTATACCAGTCTCCTTTTATTAAATAGTATAACTTAGACTCTGCTTGTTCTGCTTTAAAATCCAGTTCTAATCACCAGTATTGCTAATATATTAAGTAGTTATTTACTAATATATTTTATATCTCTACTAAAGCTTTACTAACTGAAACCCGCCATAACATCAGCAAGCTGCTAAATAAAAGCGATATCTTATTAAAAAATATAAAAATATTATCTAATAGAGTTATGATCTATACTAAAGATTTTAAAACTATTTCTTATTTTACTAAACTTATCTCCTATTTTAATATCTGGGGAGATAAAATAAATATTGATTTAATCACATGTATCCCTGAATCCTAATAGATAGAAGTCCTGCTAAAAGAAGGCTAGAAATACTATATACTAAAACCTAAAGCTTACTAAATATCCCCGAAAGACTAAGCTATTATTAATAAAACTCTAGATCTACTATATAAAGCTAGAAAGCTTAAGCTTGCTACTACTTATATATTTTCTAGCTATTCTATATTTATTATTTAGCGCACCGTGTTTAATCCTTGAACTTAAATAAATAAAGATAAAGGTCGTGTTATTATAGACCTATATAGTATGAATAAAGAAGCAGAGCCTAATTAGTACCTGATTCTAATATAACAAGAAATTATACTGCTTATTTATAAATATAAGTATATTACTATTATTAATACTTATAAGTTCTTCTACTAATAGCTAATATATCAAGATTATTAAAGATACCTTACTATTATAAGCTATTATAGTTAAGAAATCTTTAATATAGCTATTATAGGCTTTATTAATTCTATTCCTTTTATTTAATATTAAATAGATTTATATCTAGCTGAATTCAAAACATTCTATTAAGTATATATTAATAATATAATTATTACCTCTATTATACTAGATAAATATATTAAATATCTAAGCCTAGTATTCGGTTATTTATAAGACCTGAATATTAAGATCAAGCCTTTAAAAGTATTTATCAGTTTCTCTTCTATCTAACTACTTGGCTAAAGAGTTAACACTCTTAGTTTAATAATACCTGCTGAAAAGCTTAAAGTAATCCTGTTACTAAAGTTCCCTGTAACTCTATAAGATCTTAAGTACTATCTTAGACTAACTGGATAGTTTTACTATTAAATTAAATATTATACTACCTGAAGTGAACCTTTATAACTATATAAAACTAAGTTATTAAAAGATAGACCTACTAAAGATTAAGCCTGTTAAGAATATATAAAGTATACCGCTGTTAATAAACCTACTAATACTGAATAATCTTTATTTACTAATCTATAGAATAAATTTCATAACTCTTAGTTCCTTATATATTTTAATCCTAAAAAGTAACTTTATATCAACATCAACGCTTCTTATACTATATATAGAGTTATGGTTTACTATATTAAGGATAAGTATCCCGATTATTCTATATCTCTAGTATAAATAAAAGTATTATCTATTTTATTTCTTAGTTAATTACTCACCAGCGCTGAGTATAACTACTAGCTGATAGAACTTGAAGTTTCTTACCTTGTCTAGGCTATTCGCAAAGTTTACTATTATATTAAATTATTAAAGTATTCTATAGTTATCTATACTAATTATTTATTTACCGTTAGTATTTTAAAGTAATCCTTACTTTAATCTGTTGCTGTTAAGAACTTAAATTATTAACTAGTATATACTAGTCAGTACCTCTAACAGTTCAAGCTCGCTAACTATTATAAACCAGGATAAGTAAATATTATCCCTGATACTCTATCACACTTACCTATAAATTTTACCCGAGGGCAAGATATTAAACTTACCTGCAGTTAAAATTCCGATTCTCTAGATCTAGATAGATTATATATACAAGCCTACTATGTTTCTATAACTATTAAACTATCTGATAAATTCAAAGAATACCTAAAGAATAAGTATCTAAATAATTACCGAGCCACTATGATCCTTGATATTCTAAAGAATAATATTAATACTAAGCTCTCTTACTCTATTAAAGATAAACTACTATTCATGAAATATTAAGATATTATTAATAATCCTGAAGATAATATTATTATTATTAATAAATCTTAGGTCTATATTCCCTGTTCTATAGTTTAAGATATCTTTAAGAAAGTACATGATCAACGCAACCATCAAGGTTTTGAGAAATATATATAAAGTATAAAAGACCTCGTGATTTATAAAAATAGAAAGCTTTTAAAAGAGTATATCCTGTACTATCTCTCTTATAATACTAATACTAAATAAAAATATAAATCTTATAAAAGCCTTTAACTAATCTTTACTATTCCTATTTTATTTAATATACTTACTATAAACTTTATTATTTCCCTTTCTCTAAATATATATAATACTAATAGTACTTCTTATACTACTTATAAAAATAAACCAGGATATAATACTTTACTCGTTATTATTAATAAATTTATAAAATAAATTAGCCTTCTCCCAGGATAAATTATCTTTACTATTAAATATTAGGGCATGCTTATAATATAATATCTCTAAGCCTATAACTAGAATATTCCCTGTTATATTATTTTAAACTAAGACTGCAAGTTTATCTCTATCTTTTAGCAAGTAATATATAAAGTAGCTAATATAACCTGGTACTATATAACAGCATATCACCTGTAAATAGATAGCTAATTAGAATATATAATATAAGTTATTAAAACTATATTTTATTATAGTTATACTGCTAGCTATTATATATAGTTAAACCTTCTACTAAATATTATTACTATAATTAATAGCTTTAAGAGTACTACTACTAATAAGATACCTTACTAACTACTATTTAGTCTTAATCTTTGTATCTCTTAAAATATACTTTATAAGTTCTTTAAACAAGACTTTAGCTCCTGTTTTAATACAGAAGAAGTATATAAATTTACTAGTATCTAGATAAAATATATCTATAATACTCGCTATATACCTATATTATTTAAACCTAAGTTACAAGTTTATCTTTATCTATATAAAGGCTATAATCTACCTGTTACTATTAGTACTTTCTTTAAACTAGGATCTTACTATACTGGACTATTCATCATCGCTCGTTATATTAGATAACTTATATACGAATTATCTAACCTATCTTCTATATAGAATATATACCTAGTTATTTCTATTACTTAACTAGAGCCTGCGCCTCTGAATACTAATCTTTATACTTGCGAACATACTAAACCTCCTGCTATACTAGACGCACACTTTCCTGATAATAATAACTGTTATAAAGTTAAATACATACTTAACCGCCGCATATGTCTCTATAGATATAAATATACTTCTTTCACTAAATACTATATCTGCTAGCTCGGATATAGCCCTAAACATAATTAATAGCTCCGCAAAGAAAACCTTGCTAGATCTAAAGATACTATTGCTAACTTTAAAGCTTTATAAAATCCCTCTAATTCATGACTTACTATATTTTTCCTTTTACTACTTATTAAGATTACTCCAAGCTTACTTTATATATCTTCTATATTTCTCACGCTTTACTTTACCTTTTACCCTGCTTGTTAAGCCTCGCTCCAAGTCTTCCTCCTCTGATATTTCACCCGTAGGTAAAAATAACACTTTATCTTGTTTCTATGCCTAACGAGACTGCTATATTCTTAGTTTAACCTATATCTATGACCGTACTGCCTGCTTACTCTATCAATATCCGAAGTCTATCTTTATCGATTTCCCTAAATTCTTCGCTAGTACTAATTCAGACTAGCTGAACGGTTAATTAGTTATTCTGACACCGCCATTTCTACCCGGCCGTCCTTGTCGATTAATGAATCATCTTCAACTATCTCAACACGTCTACAAATAGTATTAATTAGCAGGTTATTACTATATATTATTCTGATTACAGGGACTATAATTATAAGTATTACTATTATAATAGGGTTTAGGACCATTATTTAAGTTACTATTATAAGACTTATTCTTGCAGGAATTATATTTAGTAGAAAGGTTTTACTAGAGGTATTCTTTATATTTAAGCTACTTAAGAAACTAAGTAAGTAAAATATTAGTAGTAGGTTCAGGTATATTTCTTTAGAAATAGATATTAAGATAATTCTAAATTATAGATATCTGGTTAAAAAGATTAACTATACTAGTAGTTTAATAATAATAAATAATATCCTTTATAAAGGATTAGAGAGTATAGCTAGTCTTAATATTAGAGTAACTGTAGCTTAGGGTATAAGAGTTTTCGTGCTAGGGTCACGTGAAACCTATAAGACTTTACCAAAAGACCACATGAATCGCGAGATATCTCGCGATTCCCCTAGAACCTATTAAGTAGCGCACAGACATTGTAAGCCTCAGGCATCAACCACGTGATTCCTGCAAGGCCTTACATAGGGTATACAGCTTCTATAATACTACTTAAGGATTTACTTTAAAATAATATAGGAGATAGGCAAGCTAACCTTACTTTATAGAAATAATTTATAATATAATCTTTTCTAGATTAATTAGTTATAAAGTAAACTAGTATAGAGCAGCTCTATAAAGATAAATTTAAATATTTATCTTAATTATAGATTCTCTCTTATATACTATAATATCATGAATATAGTCTATAAATATATTTATATCTTTATAGTATATAGAATTATATTATTACTTAACTAAAATATTATTAATTATATTAGGCTAGAAGAAACTAATTTTATTTATTTTCTAGTTACTAGTATAGCCTATAGTAGTATTAGAGTTAATAGAATAGCTATTAATTAGAAAATCTCCAGGTATTTAAGATCTTTTATTATTAGTAGGGTTAGCTTGCTATATACTAGCTTAGTATTAAGATTAAGATTAAGCTTTAATAATACAGGCTTTAAGCTAACTAATATAGGTATTAATTTACTACAGGATAAGTAATATATCTGCTAAAGTAGATTTAGACTATACTACAGGGACTTATTAAGACTAGTTTTAATTTATATTATTATTAGAAAAAGTAAATACTTTATAATTATTATAGCTTTAATAATTATTATTAAAATCTCTGAATACTAGATCTTTAGTATAGTATTAGTTTCTATATCTTATTAAAGATACAGGGTCTTATATTACTATAGTAGTAGCTTTCTCGCGTAATTTATTAGAGATAGTAGATAGTTTAGTAGTTATTATAAATAAAGTATAAGAACTTCTATACTAATTATTATTATAGAGACTATTAAAATTATCTATAGAATTAGATTTAATAAAACTAGTATAATTAGGAGACCTTTTAGAAGTTAAGTATAGCTAAGAAAGACTTATAGATTAATATTTTTATTAATAACAGGAGGACTTATTAATAACAGTAGTAAAATAAGATACTAAGTATATAGTAGGAGACATAGTAAAAGAGTCTAAAAAAAAATAATAGTAAAAGAAGTAAAGGATCTTCTAGTAGATTTTTTATTAGTAATAGATAAAATAGTAGAATAATTTACTAAATTTAAATAAAACTAGCTATTAAGAGGCAGAGCAGGCTTAGTAATATTAATCTTAGAGATTTAATTATTTACTATCTAATAAAGAAAAGTATCTATATTATTAATTTTAAAGTACTTAATTAAATAATAGAACTTTTTAGTAACTTTATAAATAATAGAATATTCTAATATCTAATTAGTAAAATACAGGATAGTTTTTATTAATATAAAAAAAATAGTAATAGAGATTAAATAAGAAAATAAGTAGATACTTTAACTAATAAATTATCTAGTAAAATAACTAGTAAAGTAGTAGTAAGTATTTAATTAATAAATAAGCTTATTTAAATATAGCTTAAAATAATTACTTAATAAATTTAATAATATTAAGAATAGAGAAAATAAGTAGCTAATAATTTTACTTACTAGTATTATCTTTAGCTAGTAGTAAAGCTTTACTAAGTAAGATAAGCTCTAATAAAGTAATTATTAATTAAAGTCCTAATATAATATTTAATAAAATACTCTAGTTAATATAATATTTAAATAATTAAAGTTTATAGGGTTTAGTAATAATAATTTCTAGATATCCCTAATCAGTAGAACATACTACTACTGTTATAAGATAGTAATCTTAATAAAATTAGTAAAGTATTAATTTAACTAAATAAAAGGGTCCTGGAAGTAGAGCTAAAGCTATTTATCAAAGTAATATAAGTCTACTAGTATATAAATATAACAAACAGCAGGAGGTCTTCGGTATGCATTAATAGGCGACGACCGGTTATATCACGACATAATTATTAATTTTAATTATATAATAATAATAAATAATATTTTTAATAAATACTTATATAGTCTTACTAATATAAATATTAATATAAGTATAATATATAATATAAAGCTTTTAGAGTACTTAATAAAAATTTAATTTAAATTATTTAAGAAGATATAGTATATATAATAATTTTTTTTAAAATATTAAATTAAAATATTAACTATTAGATAATAATATTATAAAGATATTTTTAGAAATTAATTTTAATAAGATTTTTATTCTTATAAAAAGTAATATCTTAGATATAATTAATAAAAATATTAATATCTTTATAGTATATAATATT
>JAMABB010000075.1:0-14261 GCA_023625095.1 Aspergillus sp. S2111Y
TTACTTAATATATAATTAAGAGATAATAATTAAAAGTTTTTATTAATAAATTAATATATTATTATATTAATCAATAATACAGCCTGATAAGGCTTAATTTAATCTAGAAAAGTATTAAATAAGATTTATAAAACTTAAATAACTATAGAAATAAGATAAATTAATTAATAAATAATATGAATATAAAAAAATACTTATAGTAATAAAAAATAAAAAATCTAGAAAAAAAATAAAAATAAATAGTATTTTAGTTATATAATATTATAGATTTATATATAAATTTACTTATAATAATACTAGCTATATAATAGCTAATTATATTACTAAAGTTATTTATATTTAATAAAATAATAATATACTAACTTTAAATATATACTATATATTTAATTTTAGATTTATAAAACTAAGCTTAATATTATTAAGTTTTTTTTCTACTCTATATTTTAACTATAAAGTCTATTAGAAATAACTAATTATAAGATTAAAATTACTTAAAAAAAATAACTATTATATATTACTACCCGCGGATACTATATAATAGTATCTTAGGTATATTATAACTACTAAGTAGTTATTATATGATATATAACTATATAACGTAATTCCCGGGCGGCCGGTGTTTTTCCTCACTACCCCCATGCTCTACAAACTTTTAATTCTAATAACTTCATTAATTCTTATTTAAATTAATTAATTTATATATATTTAGAAGCTGGATAACTTGTTCTTTTATAACCTTGTATTCTATAATCTGAATATATTGGTAGGGCGCGCCTAGGTCTCTCTAAAGTTTAAAGGATACTGGTACTTAACTACTTCTCTTTAACTTATACTTTAGTATTTCTTAATAAAATAAGCTCCTGATCTTCCTTAAATAAAATACTATTTATAGGAGTTATTAAGTGCTTAGAATAACTTTCTTTTATTATAAGATCTATAATATATAAGTAGAGATTATTATTCTTCTATATTAATAGCCTAGTATTATAGATAACTACCTTATAATCTTTAATAAACTTATCTAGTACCTGCTTTAATAGTATTAAAAGACTTCTAGAGCTGTCTTTTAAGAGTTTCTTAACTAATAAAGCTTTTTAATATACCTGGCAAACTATATAAGGTATACAGAGCTATAATAAAGAAATTAAAATAAGATCTCTACTAGAAAAGAATATAGAAATTAATAATCTTAACTATAGCTTATCTAGTACTATAACTGGTAAAAATAAAAGAATCCTAGTTATTCTAAATCTACTTTAAATATTTTTTTTTATAAATACTTTTTTATATATCTCTAGATAGGCCTTTAAGAAATCTAGTTTATTAATAATATTATATCCCAGGCGTGCTTTTTATTTAATAAGGGATTTATATATCTTTTTTAATAGCCTAAAGTAACCTATACTTAATAGCTATAAGAGATAAGATAAATAAAGAGATATATAAATAGAGATAATATTATTATTCTTATATATAATATTAAAGATAGATATTAGATAGCTTCTATACTTATCTAGAACTAGAAATATCTTTTCTCTTCTCCCAGGCCTTTATACAGCTAGAATAAAATATTTTTAAAGCTAGTAAAGGCTTATCTTATTTATAGTCTATCTATTAGTACTAACTTTAATTCTTTAAGTTAATAAAGTAGTAAATCTCTTAAATTATCTCTTAATATAGTACTTTTTTTAAAGATAATAATAGTTAGTATTAATTATCTAGCTAAATTAATATATTTAATAGTAGTAATCTATTCCTGATTCTTTAGTATAATAAGTTATAATTTATCTAGTATTTTAGCTTTTAATATAACTTTTATTACTATAATTAAATTTATTATAAAGCTAGTTTTATTAAAATTAAAGATATCTTTATTTAAAATATTATACTTATCTTTAATCTTCTCTAACTTTTTAAAAAATAAATTAATTATCTTAAGATCTTTATATATAGCTCTTTAATAACTAATCTTTTAAGTTATTCTAGTTTTAATTTTAGGGCGCCTCTTAGTAAAGCCTGTTACTTAATTTTATTTAATAAATATATAAGCCGGGTTATACTCTTTTAGAATAATTTCTGCTATTTTATAGATATATAAGAGTCTGAGAAGAGCTTTATAAATATTAAATAATACTATTTATTCTATTAAGATATTTTCTTAAGCTAAGGATAGCCTATACTAATAATTATAAAGTTCTACTTATAATTAAAGATTATAGAGTCTTTCTTAAAAAATATTTAGATAAATATTATATACACGTACTACAGGTACGATTTTTATATATTTTCTACTTTTAATATCTTAAATCATGTATTAAATCCTGCCTTCCTGCTTAACTAATTCAAGTTTTGATTTACGCCTGAATGGTGGCATGGTGGTGGTTGAAAGTTAAAGGTTGAATACGTGTTGAGGGTGGTGGGGAAAAACACCGGCTGCCCGGGATGTACTGGCCGCCCGGGAATTATGTTATTATATTACTAGTTCTTAGCTAAGAAAACCAGTAATTAGTTCTATTAAAATATAGACCTGTCTTCTACTAACTATATATTATATCCCTATAATCTCTAGAGAGCCACTATATTAGTATTGCAGCCTTATATAAATCTACTACTTAAATTTAATTATAGTCTTTACTAGTACTATAAATATAGACTTAGTAAATCTGTATTTATTAGAGCTAGTAAATAACTAAAATTCTTTTAAGTTAATATACTATAGTAATAAAGTTATTAGTATATATATATATATATTAATATATTAACGTAAATCCCGGGCGGTAGGTGTGTCCCGGGCGGAAGGTAGTTTTTGCACCTGTATTAACGTGTTTCTTAATCTTAACTTTTAATAATTATCATGCCACGAAAAGCATGTTAAATAAATTAAAATTTAATTAAGTAAGAGAGCTAGATTAAATATATAATTTAAAATCTTAAAAATAGAAAATTTTAAAAAATTATACCTGCAGTATATACCTATAATATTTATCTAAATATACTTTAAGAAAGACTTAATAGCTAATATTCTTAAGTAAAACTTTATAATTATTAATATAGGCTATTCCTATATTAAGAAAAAGTCTTAATAGACTAGATAGTATTACTAGATATTTATAAAATAGTTCTAAGACTCTTATATATTTATAAGATAGTCTAACTTATTCTAGATAAATTTTTAATCCTGTCCTAACTAATTAGAAAGAACTAGGTAATAGAATTTATTAAGAAATATCCTAAAATTAAAATCAGGTTTACTTAAAAGATTAATTATTTAAAAATACTTTATAAAGATCCTAAAATAATTTACTTATTTTTTAATAAGATATAAAGAGTTAAAGTTAAGTATAATATATTAAATAAAGATATTTATAATTTTAATAAAACTAGCTTTATTATAGATTTAATTATAATAATAAAGATAGTATTTTAAGTAGAAATACTAGATAAGCTATAGCTTATATAGCTAGAGAATTAAAAGTAGATTATAACTATTAAATATATTAATTTAAGCAGGTAGTTAATTCTATTAATAATTATTTTTAAAGAAAAATACTATATTAAGAATTAGTTTAAAGAATTATCTATTCTACCTGTATAGAGAATTAAAGTTAGTAATAATAAATAAATAATAAATATTATTAGGCTTTACTAGCTTTAAAAATACTTTATTTTAGCTATATAAGAGTAGTAGAGAAGGAGGTATATACTTCTTATTTTAAATAATTATAGAAGCTATCTAACTCCTGCTTTTAATTTTATATATAAGAATAATTATATTATTTTTATTTATATATTTCTTTATTTATCTTATCTTCTATAATCTCTTAATATTAGCTGCTTTAGTTCTTTAAAAAAAGTATATAAATCTATAATTAAAAGTAAGATATACTATAAATCTAATTATATTAATAAATATAATTTTTTAAAGATATATCTAGAAGTCTATAAAAAGATCTTTATAATAAAGAATATTTAAAATAGATTTAGGATAACTAGATTACTTCCTTTCCTATCTACTATAGTACTAGATAAGTTATAGTTAAAGTTATTAACTTCTATATCTTCTTTAAGCAGAGAGATTACTTTAATTTTATTTTCTTAATTTTATATATCTTATATAGTTTATTAAGTATAATAGAAAGCTTTATTAATTAAAAGGTCTTTTAAAAAAGGCTCTAAAAGTCTATTAACCCCTTCTAAACAGATACTGGATAAATTTATAAAGAGATATAAGATAGTTATATATAATACTAGATTATTAGTATAAGAGAATATAAATCTCTATAAATTTATAGTAGATAATATAGTAAAAAAGAGTTATTCTAGATATTTAATAATTCCTGTAGATAGCTTTTTATTTATAGAAGCTAGGGACCTTATTTTATTAAGAAATAATAAAATTTAAGTTAATAAAAGAGTATTAAGCTCTACTACTTTTCTAACTTTAAAGAGATATAGTCATGCTCTACTAAATTATATAAATTATAGAATATAAGGTTATAAGAGAACAAGCTGTTATATTTCTAATTATCTTTAATTCAAAGAATTTAATTAAGAATTAATAAAGTTATTCAAATCAAAAGTTTATATAGCAATAGGCGGGTGCAAAAACTACCTTCCACCCGGGACGCACCTACCGCCCGGGATTTATGTTACTAGTATCTTAGTTAAGACTATATTATTCTTAATCTATCTTTAGTTAGTACTATTTTAGCTACCATACTATAAAAAACAGTCAGGAGAAGATAGAAAAAGTTAGAATTAATTATTTATAGAGTTAAATAAAACTTAAACTTATAAAATAAAGTATAACAATACTTTTATAGTATTACTAGTGCTTTTCTTTTTTCTATAATCTTTATTATTTATATTCTATAGGTACTAGTTAGATTTAATAACTTTAATAGTATAAATATAGCTAGTAAAAATAATATTAATAGATATTTTATTTTAATAAGATAAATACTTATATAAAGTATTTTTTAATTTAAAAGACTTTTTTATAATACTAGTAAGTAGTAATAGTAGATTTAGACTTAATATTAATATTATATACCTTAGTATAGTAAATATCTCAATTATTAAGATATTTAGATTTAATAAATCAAGTAGATTTAGTATAATATATATTTAATTAATTTAAAGTACTATCTATTTAGCTACTAGTAGGATTATAGAAGTTAATCTAAGCTTTAGATTTATTATTTATTAAAATAGAAGTAAATTAAGTATTAGATTTAGATATAGTAATAGACTTAGAATTTATATAATTCTTAATAATATAAATATAAATACTATTTTAATTTTAGTTCTAGTTCTAGTAGTTATTTTAGAATTAGTATTTATTAGAATAAAAGCTTCTATAATTATTATTATAATTATTATAGAATAATAAGTTTAGCTATTAATTATAATTTTAATTTAACTAAGAATAGTCTATCTATCTTTATGAATAATTATTTAAATAATTTTAGTTTAATAATTAATTTTTCTAACTACTATAGGATTACTAGTAATTTTAATTATATTTTTAGAAAATATATTAAGCTTAATAACTATATTTTAGTATATTTTAATATATAGTAAAAAATAGAGTTTAACTAGAATTATAACTATTAAAAGTATAGATTTAGGTTCTAGTAATATAGTAAGCTTCTATAAAGATTAATATTAATATAACTTAAAAATAGAATAGAATTAATTTTAAATTTAAAAATATAATTATTATTAATATTTTACTAGAAGTAATATTTTTTTAAGCTTAGTAAATTATATAATAAACTAATTTAATATAATATTATAAAAATAAATTTAAATATTTATCTTTACTAAATCTTTAGTTTTTTAATAATTAATAAAATTATTATTATTACTATTATTACTATTAGTATTATTAGTATAGTTAGTATTATTATTATTATTATTATATAAATAATTATTTCTATATTTATTATTATAATTAGATCTATTAGAATTATTAGGATTATTATTATTAAATAAATCTAGATTCCAATAATTATTAATTTATTATTCCTGGATATATTTAATATATTTAGTAAGCTTTTAATCTATATATTACTATTATTAATAGTTAAGTTATTCCTAGAATTAGATAAAATATTAATTAGTACTTTCTTAATTTCTTAGTAGTAGCTAGTAAAGATTATTTAAATTAGATTTAAATCTAAATTTATAACAACATTATTTAAGCTAGCATGTAAATTTATATTAGAGTAGTTACTAAAGTAAAAATTAAAATTATAAGATTATTTTCTATAATATTTAAAAGTTAGGTTTTAATAAAGTAATAGATTTTAACTATTATTAAAATATAGAACTAGTTTAATAAATATAGATTTTATAATAGATTCTAATGTAGTTTACTTAATAAATTTATTAATAATATTAGCTATAGAGAGTTTAGTAATTAATAATTTAATATTAAAAATAATAAGTTTAATATTTAATAATTTAAAAGCTAGATATTTTACTACTTTTATAATATATTTAGTAAAAATCTTAATTTTTAATATTAGAGCTTAATAGATAATAAATAATAAGTTTAATAGATTTTTAAAAAAATATTTTAATTAAAAAATAATAAGTTTAAATAATTTAATATTTAAAAATTTAAATAAAGATTATTAATAAATTAGTATTTATTTTTCTTATTAAATACTATTAATAAACTTAATATATTTTATAAATATAAGTATCCTAATGTTTTTTAGGATTAATATAGTTAGCTTTAGTTAATAAATTTTTAATAATTTATAAAAGATAATTAAATAGTTTAATAAAATTTAATATTTCTGAAAGCTTTATTAGCTTAATAATAGTTTAGTTTAATAAAAATCTTAAGATTTTTTAATTAAAAAAAAAATAATATTTTAATTAGATTTTAAAGAAGAATAGTAGAGAATAAAATATTTAGTTAAATATAAAATAATTTTATTAAAATTAAATATTTTTTTAAATAATAAGATAGAATAAAAATATAATAATTAATAAATAAGTTTAGTAATATATTAATTAAAATAAATAAATATTAGTCTAGTAACTAGAAATATATAATTAATAGTATACTTATTAAGATAATATTAACTAATCCTTACTTATCTCTTTTTCCAGGGATTTACTAGATAATAAGATATATAAAGTAGAATATATATAGTAATAATAAAATTATAGAGCTTTAATTAAATATTATTATAATATTAGCTTACTATCTAGCTACTATTAGGCTATTCTAGTAATCTAGAAGTAAACTAGTATAATACTATAATAATTATTCTTCTATTATATAGTAATTATCCTGCTTATAACTAAAATCTAGGATATAAATTCTTAATATATATTTAGAATAGTAGTATATTAATATAAACTTTAAATTAATATAAAATTTTAAGTATTTCTATTTAAAGCAGGAATAAGAAATAAAATTATTTTTTAGTACTAGATTAAGTCTAACTTAATTATATTCCTTATTTTATTTTAATTTAGAGTAGGTATATAAATTATTATTATAGTTATAACTATAGATACTAAAACAATAATATTTAAAATTAAAATAATAATATTATAGACTTACCTATTATTAATATATTTTAATTATATATATATATTACCTTCCTACTATTTTATTTTAGTTTTATTTTTTTTTCCCTATATTCTTTCTTTTCTTTATACTTAATATTTCCTTTACTTTTCTTTAATATTCTAATTAATATTCTTTATTATTCTAGTACCTTTTCTTTATCTTTATTTATTCTTTTATTTTTCTTATTAGTATTTCTTATTAGATAATATATTAAGATATAAATATTCTATTTCTAATTTTCTCTAGAGAGCCTGATTTATATTTTATATAAAGTATTTAACTATCTCTATTAAGTAATTTAATATAAATTTAATAGTATGGCCTTTATTCTCTATAATTAATACTATAATAGAAATACTTTATATAAATCTATAAGTATATTATTAGTATAGTATTTCAGTATTAATCTAGTTTTATTAATCTCTAAATATATTTAGTATAGTTACTAGCCGGAATTCTAGAGAATATCTTTAATTTTATTTTATTACTTAAGTTTTTAAATAAATACTAAGTTAAAGATAATAGTATATATTAATATAATATTATATTATAAAATATTACTATAATAGTAGGTTTTAAGTTAAATAAGATATTAGTTTCTATTATATAAACTTATTATAAAGAGTATAGTCTTATTATAACTAAGAAAACTACATTTTAAAAAGTATATTATAGTTACTTTAATTTAAAAATAAGTATATTTTATTAATATTTTTAAGATATATTTATATTATAAATTATTTCTATCTAAATATTATATTTTATTTTATTCTATACTAAAACTACCCTATAATAATATTATTACTAAGTTTAATATATACTATTTTTCTAGTTTTTATTATTTAATAGTAGGAGATATTAAGTTTAGATTATAGACTACTACTAAACAGGTCTATTATAATATATTAGAGATAGAATATACTATAACTTTTAGTAGAATAAATAATATAACAGGTATATAATATTTATTAGAATTAAATAATAAATTCTTTAATATTTTAGTAGATTTTTAGACTTATTTCTTTTATTTTTTAATAATTTTTCTTAATTATTTAAGTACTTAGTGCTTTCTCTCTATTT
Organism: Aspergillus sp. S2111Y; assembly: GCA_023625095.1. Taxonomy (NCBI): domain Eukaryota; kingdom Fungi; phylum Ascomycota; class Eurotiomycetes; order Eurotiales; family Aspergillaceae; genus Aspergillus; species Aspergillus sp. S2111Y. The sequence continues at coordinate 8,678 of JAMABB010000075.1, forward strand.
CTTAGCTAATTAATAATAATAATACTTGTAATACTATAATAATATATTATTATAATAATTTTATAATAATTTCTATTTATTTTTAGTTAGAGATTTCTTGTACTTAGCTACTAATCTAGATATATTTAAATAATTTTTAGATATCTATTAATTATACCTTATAGGCTAATCTTTCTATTATAAAAAATAGAAAGTTTTATTATTCTAGTATTTTTTATCTAGAATTTCTTTAACTTCCTATTTATTAGTATCTTATAGTTTAGATATTATTAGTAGGTCTTTAGATTTTTTATATTATAATTTTAATAAAGAAATATAAAAGATATTATAGATTTAATTATATTTTATTAATAAGACTAGGTAATATACTTATAATTTAATCTTAAAAAGTATATAAAATAGTCTAATAAAGTAAGATACTAGTTTTTAAAAGAATACTTTAAGATTTAAGTACTTAGTAGATAATTTTACTAATAATTTTAGTTTAAAATAAATATTTTAATAGTATTTATTATAGTTTTTAGTATAGTTTTTATTATTTTCTTTCTAATTTTCTTAAAGTTTTTTTTATAATTTTTTATAATTTTTTATAATTTATTTTATAGCTACTAGGACCTTTTCTTTTATAGAATTATTCTTAATTTAATAGAAGAAGTCTAGTTAATATCTATATAAAGCTTAAAAAGAAGATATTTTAGTTATAATATTTATTATAATATTATATATAAATTATACTAAAGATAGGAGTTTTAGCTAATTAAGTTAGTTTTTATTAATAAAATATTATAAATAATATTTAATTATTTAGTTAATCTATTCTATTTAACTATTAGTTTATAATTAAAATACTATTAATAACTATAGCTTTATATAATAGAAATAGACTATTTTTAACTAGTAGTTACTAGTAAATAATAATTTTTTATCTAAAATAATTTTCTTAGTAGATCTATATCTAAGTTCTACTTCTTAATAATAAAGCTTGGTTAGTTAAACTATAATTATTATAATTAAAATAAATAAAAAATATACTATTTTATAAACTAATCTACTATAATAAAAATAGTATCTATAAAATTATTATTATTTTTAGTTATAGTAAGTCTAGTTATAAAGTTTATACTTAATTCTTTAAATAGATAGTTAGATATAGATAATACTTTAAATTTACTATAAAATTAATATATTTAAATAATATTCCTCTAATATATTAGATAGTTTTAAATATATTTATAAATAAATATCTATATTCTAGTCTAGTAGAACTTCTGTTTTATAAATAATTTAGTATAGTTTTAACTAAAATATCCTAATAGAAAATTATTATAGTATAAAACTAAGATTTTTATTTATAATACTTAATTTAGTAGTATAAAAAGATAATTCTTAAAGTATAATAAATCTTTATAATTAATAATCTAATATTTTAAAATAACTTTATCTTTTCTTAATTTTTTTTATAGCTTTAGATTTTTATATCTTTTTATTAGGATTTTTAAATTAGTTCTATAAATTTATTAAATAAAAAGTCTATATAAATATTTTATATAATAACTTTTTAGATAATAATATTTTAAAAGATTTAATTTATTTATAATTTATTTTATATAGTCTAGTTAGTTATTTTAGTACTAGTACTCTAAGAAATACTTTTTATTATATAAATACTAAATCCAGGACTCTTCTATATAGATATCTTATCTAACTTAAACTAAGATTTTAATATATATAGATTAGTAATTATTAAGAAAGAAATACTAGTAATTTATTATTAAATCAATACTAATAACTTAGTTTTAGAGATTTAATTAAATAATTTATTATAAATTCTTAATAGACTATTAACTAGATTAGTTTTTCTAGTTTAATATTTAATAATAAAATTAAATAGTATTAAAAATAAGTATTAACAGGCTTATCTATTATTTATATAAGATTATCTTATAAATCCTTATAAATTTTAATAATTAGAAAGAACTTTAATAGTATAAAGACTCTCTTCTAAATATTATTACTAATATTTAAAAAAGTAAACTATCATAAAAAGCTCTTAATCTAGTATAGAATAATTAATTTTAGTATTTTTAAATTTATAAAATTAAAATATAACTAAATAATACTTCTTATTTATATTTAGTTAGAATAGTATTCTAGCTATCCTGTATTTAAAGATATTAGTTTCTAATCAGATTAGTTAAGAAAAGTTAAAATAAATAAAAAAAAATAGATTAAAAAGCTTCTTTTAATTAATAAAAAGTAGTAGTTTTTTAATTATTTATTTAAAGTATCTCTAGTTTTTTTTATTTTAATTATCCTTTAATAAATTAGTTAAGAACAGTATAACTTAAGAATAATGATAAATAAATTATTAGTAAAAGTTATAGAATTCTAGAAAAATTTATAGTTTTTTAAAAATTATAAGCTCTATTTAGTCTATAATATTTTATATTTATTCTAGATCTATTCCTACTCTTTTTTAAGGGATAATATATTCTAGGAATTCTACTTAAGATTAATAAAAGATATATTTAAATAAATTAATATAATTATAGTTTAGTATTTTATAAATATTTCAAGATTTATTAAATATAATTTTGATAAGTATCATAGTTTTAAGAAAAGATTAAAATATTATTAAAATAAATAATATAAAATAAGTTAAGTATATTATATAAAATAATATAAATATAGTTTTAAAAGATAGCTAGAGTATTTATAAATCTAAATAGTATAATAATATATTTAAAATAATTATAATAGTATTACTATACTATTTTTTATTTATTTCTAAATTTAATAAAGATTTAATAATATATATTTTTTAGATTAAGTTTTAAAAAGTATTTAGCTCCTAAAAGTTAATCTAAAATCTCTAAAATTAAAAATAAGAAATATTAGTTTTTAACTATAGCTTTATTTAAATCTTAATAGTTAATATATAATTTTAAATTATTATTTTTTTTATATTTAAAAAAAAATAGGAGCTCTTACTAGACTTAATAAAGATTAAATCCTACTATAATTAATATTTTCTTAAATATATTATTATAATATAGCTAATTTAATTTTAAAAAAAGAGTAAATTAATTTCTAAGAAGATAACTCTCTTTTAATTATTTTAATTATATTGTGGCCGTGCCGCCTGCTTGCCTTATTAATATCCGAAGCCTATCTTTATTAATTTCCCTAAATTCTTCGCTAGTACTAATTCAGACTAGCTAAATAGTTAATTAATTATTCTAATACTATTATTTCTACCCGGCTGTTCTTAATATTTAATAAATTATCTTTAACTATTCTAATAATCCTATAAACTAGTAGTATATCTATCAATCAGGATCTTAAATAATTATTTTTTATTAATTTTATTAAGTTTTAAATAAATTATTATATAAGTTAAAATTTAAGTTCTATATACTTTTCTACTATTTTCTGATATTCTAATATATTTTATATTATTATATTACTTTACTTTTACTCTATCTATTATCCTACTTTTATTTAATTCTATTTCTAACTTATTAATTTATATTAATTTTATTTTTAGCTTTATTAAATATATCTTTTATTTATTAAAAATCTATATTTTAATCTTTTTTCTCGCGTTCTAAGTTACTTATTTATTTATTTTAATACTAGTAAATCCTAAGCTACATCTTACTAAACTTAGATACTAATTATAAATATTTTATAAGACCTTACTAAGTCTTTATACTTAATAATTTAATACTCTATTAATTTATTTTATTAAATTTATTACTATTTATACTATATTTTCTACTTCTATAAAAATGTAATAATATCTTATTTTCTAGGAAATTAATTATTTTTTAATTAATACTACTATTAATAAATTTTATTATCTTATTAAAAATATATATTATAATTAATATCCTGATTATCTAGAGTAGATTAGGTTAATAGATATTCTAGAGATTAATAATATAAATTTAATATATTTTCTTAGTATTTATTCACGTATTTTATTTACTATATTATTACATGTATTTTTTATTCTAGGTAAAGGTAGGGCTAAGACTATTATTTCTAAAGACTAATTTTACTAAGATACTAAATCTAGTATACTATTAATTATATTTATACTATTTACTTTTACTTTAATATATTCTAATTTATTAGATTTACTTAATATATTACTAATTATATATTTTATTTAAGCTTGTTAAGCCTTGCCTTTGTTAAAAGCTTAAAGATATCTATTATTTAATACTTCTATCTCTCCTATTAATTAGTATATTTTACCTGCAGGTAAAATTCCTGAACTAGTATCTAATAAAGAATCTATTATTATATTAAGTAAACCTATTACTATTCTATTTAGCCTTGCTAATACTATTATACTAAATACTTATTTCTAATTTAAATTATATATTAATCTTACTAAATTCTCTATTAATTTTAGTACTAAGCTTGAAAACTACCTATACTATTAATTTTATATATATACTAGAAAGTAAGTATATTATTAATTTATAAGCTTACTATTAAATATTAATCCTATAATATTGAATAACAAACCTGCCTGTAAATATAAATTAAGGCTCTGAACCTATTATACGCGATCTTATATATATATTTTAACAGATATAAGTAATAATATTGTATAATTAAACTATAGTTAATAAATAAATTACTAAACTTAAGAGAGATTTATATTATAATTATTATTCTAAATTATATTACTATTCTATAGCTGGTAGACCTTTTAATAATAAAGATTCTTCTAATAATAATAATACTAATAACCTACCTAATAATAATTCTAATAATAATATAAATAGTAATACTAATACTATTTCTATATCTAAAGCTGCTAATACTACTAGTATATAGAAGACTGATAATATTAGCTATTTCTAGCTAGATATATATAATAATATTTTTATAAAGTATATATATAATATTATATATTATAAAAATATTAATATTTTTATTAATTATATCTAAGATATTACTCTCTATAAGAATAAAGATTTTATTAAAGTTAACTTTTAAGTATATCTTTATAGTACTATTATCTGATAGTTTATATTCTAATTTAATATTTTTAAAAAGATTATTATATATACTATACTTCTGTGAGGCTGTAATACTGATATAGCAGCGCTCTAGGGATTATAGAGATATAATATATGGTTAGTAGAGAGTAGGTCTATATTTAATAAAACTAATTACTAGTTCTTCTAGCTAAGAACTAGTAGTATAATATATAGTTATATATTATATAACAGCTACTTAATAGCTATAGTATATCTAAGGTATTATTATATAATATCTATAAATAGTAATATATAATAATTATTTCTTTCTTTTAAATAATCTTAATCTTATAATTAATTATTTTTAATAAGCCCTGTAATTAAGATATAGAGTAAGAAAAAAGAAATTTAATAATATTAAGCTTAATTTTATAAATCTAGAATTAAATATATAATAAATACTTAAAATTAGTATATTATTACTCTATTAAGTATAAATAACTTTAATAATATAATTAGCTATTATATAACTAGTATTATTATAAGTAAATTTATATATAGTTTAATAATATTATATAATTAAA
>JAMABB010000076.1:0-13481 GCA_023625095.1 Aspergillus sp. S2111Y
TAGCTATTAAATAATATAAATATAAAGGAATACTTATAATAATAAAAAATAAAAAATTTAAAAAAAAAAAAAATAGATAAAAAATAAGTAATATTTTAATTATATAATATTACTAAACTATATATAAATTTACTTATAATAATACTAGTTATATAATAATTAATTATATTATTAAAGCTATTTATACTTAATAGAGTAATAATATACTAACTTTAGATATATATTATATATTTAATTCTAGATTTATAAAGCTAAGCTTAGTATTATTAAATTTTTTTTCTTACTTTATATCTTAATTACAGGGCCTATTAAAAATAACTAATTATAAGATTAAGATTATTTAAATGAAAGAAATAACTATTATATATTACTATTTATAAATATTATATAATAATATCTTAGGTATATTATAGCTACTAAATAGCTGTTATATAATATATAACTATATATTATACTATTAATTCTTAGCTAAGAAAATTAGTAATTAGTTTTATTAAATATAAACCTATTCTTTACTAACCATATATTATATCTCTATAATCCCTAGAGCGCCGCTATATTAGTATTGCGGCCTCACAAGAATCTATAAAAGTATTTATTAGCTTTTCTTCTATATAGTTTCTAGATTAATATATTAATACTTTAAGATTAACTATCTCTATTAAAAAGCTTAAAGCTATACTAGTATTAGAGTTCCTATATATCTTAAAGAATCTTAAGTATTATATAAGTCTTATTAGTTAATTCTACTATTATATTAAATAATTTATAGTATATATTAATCTATTATAAGTATATAAAATATTACTTTTTAAAAGAGTATCTTATAAAGACTAAGCTAGATAAGAATATATAAAAAGTATTTATTTAGCTAACTCTACTCTTATAAAAGTTACTATATTTAATAAATTATAAGTCTAGTTTAGAAAATTATAATTTTTATATTATTTTAATCTATCTGTTATACTTTATATTAACTTAAATACTTCTAGTAAAGGCTATAAAGTTATAATATACTATATTAATAATATTAATAGTTATATATATAATAATTTATTAGTACTATTCTCTAGAATATATATATATCCTATCCTATTTCTAAGCTAAGTATTTATTAAGGATAAGCAGTTATACTAGTCTATTAAATTAAAAATATCTTATCTAGTCTAGATACTGCGCAAGGTTTAGTATATAATTAAATCTATAAAGTAAGTTATTATTTATACTGATTATACTTCTACTATTAATATTTTAAAGTAATTATCTATATAAACTATTACTTTAGAGAACCTAAACCTATACTTAATATATACTAGTTAGTTTATTTAATAATTTTAGTTAATAATATTTCATAAGCCTGGTTATATAAATATTATACTGGATACTTTATCTTAATTATTATATTCTAGTTAAACTATTATTACTTCTATACTAGACCTAGATAGCTTAAAAGCCAGCACCTAATCTAAGAGTCCTAACACTAGTGTTATACTTACAGAATCCTCCAGTAATCTAATTAACCAGAATACTGAATACTTTATTAATCGCCCTGTACCTATTAATCTACTGTTTTTTAATATTTAGCTATCTAAAGGTTTTAAGCTGCGTCTACGCGAAGGCTATCTGTCTAATACTTGAGCTACTGCTATAATTAAAGTATTATAAAGTAATAATAATATAAGTTCTCTATCTTATACTTTAGAAGATAGTTTACTTTATATATAGAAATATAAGATCCTAGATAATACTAAAAAATACCTATTTATTACTTAAGAGCCTTAGCTTTATATACCCTGTATAATAGCTGCAGATATCTTTATTATAATTTATAATAAGTATAATTACTAAGATATTAATAATTATATATATATTTTATATAGAATTATACTTTATAAAGACTAAAAGCTACTATATAAATATATTAATTATTATCTAATATATTTAAAGAATAATACTTACTATTACTTATTATATAGAGTATTATAGTTTATTCTACCTATACCTATATTATTTAATCTAATATTTATAGATTTTATTATATATCTACTATATAATAGCTTTACTATTAACAGACAAGTTTTAGAAACTATTAATAATAAGTAAGGCCTTAATATAATACTAGTACTTATTAATAAGTTTACTAAATATATTAGTCTAGTTCCTGAATACTTTATATAAATTATCTTTATCTAGAATATTACTCTTATAGATTACTTCTATTCTTATAACTAAGAACTACTAAAAGATTTTATTTCTAATAAAGATACCTGCTTTATATTAAGCTTCTAGAAAGATTTATTTAGTAAGGTTCTTAATATTAACTAGTATTACTCTACTATCTACTACCTGTAATTAGATAGACAGACTAAATAAATAATCTAGTAAATTAAAATTATATTTTATTATACTTGTATATAAGGCCTATCCTGGCTAAGCTAAATACCTACTATTATTACTATTATTAATAGAATATAGAGCTTATCTACTAAAGCTAGTCTTTATAAATTTTTATTTAGTATAGAACTACACATACTATAGAATACCTTAAAATATATATTTAAGTAAGACTTTAATATTAGGTTAGATACTAAAGAAGCTATAAAATTTACTACTATATATATAAAGACTATTTATAACTGAAAGTATTTACTAATTATATTTAGCCCTGGTGAATTTATTTACTTATACCTGTACTATAGATATAAGTGTTACGACTTGGATAGAATAAAAGCTTGTATTCTTGGTGATGTTGAAGATGGTCCTCCTAGCCTACCTGTTGACAGGAGGTTAAGTATAATATATTATAACTAAGCCTAGCGTGACATATACCGCTTGTTAAAAAAATAAGCTTTATAGCTTAGAGGATTAAAGATATAAAGTAAGTATTAAAGGAAAGCCTAATAAAGAAAAATATTCTAGGAGATAGAAAGTATAAAGATAAAGTAAAATATAAAAAAAATCTAATAAAGAAAAATATTCTAGGGGCGTAGAGTATTAAAGTAAAATATAATAAAGCTTAATAAAAAAAATAATCTAATTAAGATAGAAAGTATAGAAGACTAGAGAGTAGTATTTAAATTAAAACTATATATTAGAAAGATCTTTAAAATAGTCTTTAGCAGGGACCAGTTCTTTAATAATTTAGTAATAATTAATAGATCCAAAAAGAAATATTTTTTTATTTAATATAATAGATTTATAGTAGTAGTTTACTATCTCTAGTCTTCTAGTAAGCTTAAGAGATAGAGAGAAAAGAGAATTATAAAGATTAGATTCTAGAAATAAGCCTTAGTATTAATAGATATATATAGATTTATATATAATTTATATAAGCCTATAAGCTAATCAGATTCTAGAGTTATAAAGATATTAATAAGCATAACTTTAAAGATCTATTCTATATTATAATATATAAGATAGTTAGAGAATATATAATACTAAATATAGTATTTAAGTACTTAATTATAAAATAAACTAAGATTATAAAGTAGTCTTAAAAAAATAAGGCTAGTACTATTATAGATTTATTTATAAAAAATATTTTATATTTTATAGTTATAGCTAGATTATCTTTATTATCTTTAATATTATTAAGCTTTAACTAAGAGTCTTATTTTTTAAGATATTTAGTATTCTTAGCTTTTTTAAGGTAAGTAGCTCTAATCTTATTTAATTTAAAGACTAGCTAAGTAATAATATTATCTAGATTCTTAAGATCTTCTAGTATATTAATCACGCAAGCTATATAATAACAGGAATTATATTTAAGTTCTAGATTATAAATTTTAAAATTATTAATCTTCTAATAATTAAAGATCTATAAATTAACTAGAGAAAGATTATTCTTTTTTTAAGAATTAGTATACGAGACCTATTCTTTATATTCTTTAATAAACTTAGGAGTATAGAAGGAATCAGCTATTATTAAAAGATATACCTAGCGGATATATTTATAAAGATATAGTTTATACTTTTTTATTTAATAATAGTAGATAAGTATATATTTAGTATAGGTATTAATTATATTAATAAAAGTAACTTTAGTATGCTTAGTATTTAAAAGTATAATTTCTAAATATTTCTTATAAAAAATAGTATTCTTATAGAAAATAATATTTTTATTATTATATAAGATATTTATAGCATGGGCGGTATATAAGATATACTAAAAAGTTAAAGTTTTATATCTTAATATAACTTTAATATTATTTAATACCTAAAGACTATTATTTAGATTATTATTATAGATAAGGCTATAATTATTATAGTCTATAAATATAAGATATTTAATAGGTATATTATTATACTTCTCTATAATATTTATATCTTATTTAGATAGGATTAGATAATTCTCTAATAATATAAAGTTTATATTATTAATAAGAATTATATTAACTAGACCTTTATAAAAAAAGTAGAAAATTAGGATTATTACTTTAATAGTAGTATTCTTAAGCTTCTAGATAAGTTATTACTTAGTAGCTTAAGCTTTAACTTTAGCTTTAATCTTAGCTTTTACTTTTATTTTTTTCTTTTTTTTATAGCGGTATTTCTTTATAGCAGTCTGTTTCTAAGCTATATAAATAAGTATAATAAAATCAGGATTAATATTCTATTATATAAGAAAGATAAAAAAATTAATAAAAGACTATCTTTTTTTAGAAAGAATATCTTTCTTATAGATATATATATTAGTATACAAGAAGATAACTTCTCTAGAAAGTAAAAAAAATAACTAATTAAGTAAGATAAGAAAAAGTAAAAGAATATTCTCTAGTAAATAGTTATATATAATATACTACTCGTAAAAAGTATTAAAAAAGAAGTTAATTAAGTAAAATATTAAATTATAAAGCTATTTCTTCTTATCTACTTTTAAAAATAGATTAAAACTAGTAAGATAAGTCTTTAAAAGATAGGCTTTATATTTTATAGTAGTATTTAGGTTTTATACTAATAGTATAAGATTAGTAGTAGAAAAAGTAAAAAAAAAAGATAAAAGAATTAAGATAAATAAAGTAAGGAATTAAGATAATATATTAAAGTAGTATTAAAAGAATAAAGAAATAAGTTAAATATAGAGAGATACTAGAACAAGAAAAATAAAAAAATAAAAAAAGTATAAGAAAAAAAAAGAAGTAAAAGAGTAAAGAAATAGATTAAGAGATTATATTACTAAGTAATTTTTTAAATATACTTAGAAAGTAGGTATTAGTTATTATAGCTTTTTACTAGATCTTAAGTATATTAGAGATATATAAATAGATACCAGGTATTATTAGTATTATTATAGCTTTTCTAGTATATAAGATATTTAGAATCTTTATCTTTATTTATATACTAGTCTATTAGATAGTTAATTTTATAAACTTCTTTACTATCTATATTAAGTACTGCTTTAGAGGCGGGTAAATAGCAGCTATAGGAATCTATTATTTAAAATATCTTTTAAAAATAAGTAACTAATATTACTAGATAAATTTTCTAGTACTTAGAGAATTTAAGCTTATAGACTAATAAATTCATCTATTTAATAATCTAGAAAAGACTAGTATATTAGTTATCTAGTTTCTAGCTAAAGATAGTATTATACTTATAGTCTTTATAAAGATAAAGTATAATCTTCTTTTTTTTAATAAAGATTACTAACTTATATTTATTATTATATTACTTTTTTATAAATATTCAAGCAAGCTTCAGGGCTTCAGCAGTATTAATATAGGAGTTAAAATATTATATTAATATTAAGTCTATAAGCTTTAAATTTAAGGTTAAGCAAAGTTAGATATTATATATAAGCTTATAGAAGCTTTTACTAATTAAGATATTAAAATATATATTAAAGCTTACTTATATTTAGGATAGTATAGCTAGCTATTTCTTTATATTTACTAGACTTACTATTATATAGTAGAGATATATCTCTAAATATTAGTTTATATACTTAGATTAGCTATCTATTTATATATAGTATACTATAGAGTAGTAATTCTTAACTCTTATTATTTTAAAAATATATTACTAGATATTAGAGAAAAATTTAAAATCTTAATTAAAGATAATAATAACTAGTATTCCCTAATCTCTTAGAGTAAGTTTTTTAAGAAGAGAATCTGCTTATTAATATAATTTCTAATTATCTTTATTAGAAAAAGTACTTATTTACTTAGTAAATTTATTAGTAATTATTATAATTATATTAAAAATATTAGTATCTAGAAAATAGGTTATTATATCTAGTATTAGAGTATAAAATAGAATCAGAACTATTTAAATAAATACTAATATATTATAAAGAGTATAGTAGTAGATTATTTTATACTAATATTTAAAGTAATATTATATATATATCTTAACTACTTCAGCTCTACGCGGAAATATAATATCTTTAAGATAAGTAATTATATTTTTAATACCTGGGTAACTATTTAAGTTATAAGTAAGATATAGGGTTTTAGCTAGTATTAAAAAAGATAGAATAAGATATTTTTTAAATAGTAAATAAAATAGCCTATTTTATTTTTTATAAAATAGAGATATTTTAATAGGACTTTTCTTATTTTAATTAAGGATTTCTAAAACTTTACTTAGTCTAGTATTATCTAGATAGCTATTTATAATTTAGTAATAGAATTTAAAAAATATATTAAATATAAATACTATAGTATTTTCTAGTTTTATATAAAATATAGTAGCTAGGGAATCTTTAAAGAAGTTTTTAATAAAGAATAATAGCTAGGATAGTATATCTAGAATAAGATATATCTTACTAGATTTATAATAGAAGTTAATACTAAACTACTAGAGATATATAAAAATAAGTATTAATTATAGATTAGCTTTTATAGAGCTAGTTATTTAAAGTAATAGCTACTTAATTATATTAATATTTATATTATAGTCTATTTATAAGAAAACCTTAGTTTTATATACTTTTATTAAGTACCGGGTTTTATAAACTATCTAAATAATACTAGATGATTCTAATTTTATTAATTAATAGTAAGTCTCTACAGAATATAAAAAGTAATTAAGAAAAAGAATTAGTTAAATAGTATTAAATATTAATAAACTATTCTTAATAAAATTATAATCTAGCTTATAGAGTATATTATCTAGATTATTATAAAATAAATAAAAAATAATATTACTATATTCTTAATATTTAAAGAAGTCTAAGTCTATATCTAACTATCTATTAAGATTTTAATAGATAAGAAGCCTTAATAACTATTTTTTTTAAAAATTTTTAGAATACTTTAAGCTTTTTCTTTATTAACTCTATAATAACTTTATTATTTATAAATTCTATATAAAAAGTACCTTTCTTAAGTAGGATTCTTTTAAAAAGGATAGTTTTATAAACTTACAGGGAGACTTCTTTAGTAGTAAATTAAGATATATAGAAGTATAGAAAGCTAGTTATATCTAAATAAATAAAAAGATCTATAAGTATTTTTAAGAAATATAAGTCTTTAAGTACTTAAAAACAGCTCTTAGTAATAATAAAGTTAAAAGCTAAGACTTACTACTCTAAAAATTTAACTAAAAAAAAGCTAATATAGGTCTTCTTAAAATTTAAGCTTATTTATAACTTAGTATAATAGTATAAGATACAGGCTAGATATTTTTTATAATTATTAAAAGATTAAGAATAAATAAAAAAGTTATCTATATAACTTTAATAAAATATATAATATTTATAGAATAGAATATCTATTATCTATTATATATATATTATATTATTAATAAAATCTATAGAACAGGCTATAAATTATTCTTAATCTTAATATAATATAATCTCTAAATATTTCTAAAAGTTAGGATATACTCTCTATTAGTAGAAAAAGCTTATAATATTAAGAATTATAATATAGTTACAGTCTTATATACAGGTAATAATTTCTATTATTATAAGACTAGAATAAATATCTTAGATTATCTATATATTTAGATTATAGATATCTAGAACTAGATAGTCCTTTAATTTAGTATAGCTATCTTTTATTATTATATACTAGATAATAAAGATAAAGATTCTAGAAAAAATAAATATATTTAATTAATATATTTTATATTCTTTATAAAGCTTATTATAGATTTTATTAACTTTAGCTTAGTCTTTAAGACTAAGAGAGTAAATCTTAAATTAATTTTAAATATACTTCTTCTAGAAAGATTTTATCTTAATATATATTTAGAGATATTTAGATATATTTATAAAGTTATCTCTACTTTAAGTTCTTTAATAGTTACTAATTATCTTTTTTAGATATTTAAAAATAGTAAGATTACTATAGATTATAATATTATTATTAAGCTTAGTTTATAATAAGATAATATCTATTACTTCTATATATTTATTTTTAAGAAATAAAGATTATAAGGTCTTAGCTTAATTAGTAAATTACTTTATTAGAATAATAGTAAGCTTAAGAGATATAAGTATATTATCTTAATAAATATTTATATTATCTATTTCTAACAGGCTGTCTAGAGGGGTATTATACTGTATAATAATTAAAAAGCTAGTTTAGTTAACTACTAGAATATAAAAGAGATTATAGTTAATAGTATATATAAATAATAATAATAATAGATACTAAATTAGTTTAAAAAGATAATTATAATCTAGAAATAAAGTAAGAATTTAAATAAAAATAGTTAAAGTAGAATATATCTATATATTAATCTTATCTTATAAAAAGACTTTACAGGGATTCCTGTAATAATCTACTTTAATAACTATTATAAAAAAAAATAAGATATTACTACAGTATAATAGAGTTAATATATATTTTAAGAAATCTAGTAAGATACTATAAGGTATAAGGATATTAATATCTAGTAATATATTTAACTTAAGATAATTAGTAATATAGACTTTATAAATTATTAAAGCTAGTATTTTTTTAGATTTTTTATAGGCTAGTAGATAGATAGTAAGATTTATAAATTTAGAACTAGTAACTCTATTCTTAATTTCCTTAATAAAAATAGAAATATTATATAAAATCTTAATATTTAAAAGATACTTCAAAAGAAAAGCTCTATTAATTAGAGTAATTATACTGCCTGTATTATAGTATATAGAGCTAGATTACTCTCTAGAAAATAAAAAATACTATATTTATATATATTTCTAGTTTCTAAAGCTTAGTTTATTCTAGAAAGAGAGATCTATAGTAATAAAAAAAATAACTTCTAGACTAGAAAAATTTATAAAATATAATTTAATATTAGCTTAATTATAATTAGGCTAGTAGCTATTAAGTTTATTCTTAAAAGAGAAAAAAGCTTTATATATTATATATTAGATATTATTAATATATTTTATAGTAATATTATTATTTAAGTTATAGTACTACTTAGATTTTATTTTATAATTATTCTTATTATACTTATTATTCTTATCTAAGTAATAATTATTAGTCTAGTCAGCGTGTTTACTATAGAAAGTATAGATATTTTATTAATAGAATAGATAGAATCTGTATTAAAAATTAGAATATTTATAATAAAATAAATAATCTTAATATTTATTATTATAAGAATAGATATCTCTATCCCGGGAGTAAATATCTTTATTTTAAGAACTAGAGAGTTAAGCAGGCTTATCTATTAGTATATATTATCTATCTAAAAATATATTTTAATATCTATTCTTTTAGTAAGAAGAATAGTTTCTATAATACTAGATATTATTAATACTAGAAGTATTATTTTAGTTATTTTAAAACTAGTTAAGATTATAAAATTAGCAGCTTATACTATACTAGTAAGAAAAATAATTATAATAAATATATTAATCTTACTAGTTAACTTACTTTTTATTAAGTAAGTTAATAAATTAGATAACTATAGTTTTAGATTAAGATTTATTAATAATTTTATATAGCTTGATATTAAGCTAGTACTATATTAAATAGATTTATAAGTATTTATTATAGTTACTGTATTACTAATATAGAGCTATAATAAATAATATATAAATATTAAGAAAATAATTATTTTATATATCTATTAAAGTAAACCTTATATTTTCTAGTTATAAATAAGCTTAATTAAAGAATTTATAAAAGTAATATATAAATATTTTATACTAATCTTCTATATTTTATATATAAATAAGGCTTATATATATTATTATATTTAATTTATTATTCTATTATAATAATACTTCTTTATAGAAGTAATTATTAAGAATAACTAAGATTTTATATATATTCTTAATTTAAAAGATAACCTATAGTTAGTTATAAAAAAAATATATATTCTTATAGTATATTTTATTATCTTTATTAAACTTATCAGTTCTACTAGAAGTATTAGGCTTAAAGTAGTTAATATTACTAGGCTTAATATAACTTTTATATATTTAATAAACTAGCTATTAAGATTAGTTAACTTATATTAGAGCTAGTAGGTAGTAAGATAGTATAAAAAAAAATATAAAAAGCTTATAATAAAAAAGAATACTAAAATTAAGATATTACTTAAGATATAGACTAAGTATATCTAAAGATATTCTATAGTATATATTAATATTTAGAAGAGATAAGTACTGTATTATACAGCTACTAGTAAGATATAAACTAAAGTAATTTATAAAAAAGAATATTTAGATTAAGTACTTATATTAAAAATAAGTTTTATAATACTTAAGTAATTACTATATTAATTATTATTTAAAATTAGTCAGGTATTATATCTTATATGCTGGGAATTACTTAAGTAATAGTAGAAGATAGTACTATTATAGATTATAAAAAAAGATTCTAGTATTAATTATATATACTAGTTATAGGAATTAGTACTATAGATAAAGTCCTTAATATAAAAAAGATATAATTCTTTATAATTAAAATTATTCTTTAATTAGATCTACTAGATTCTTTTATTATAGCAGGTAATATACAGCTTACTTTACTAGTAATTTTTTTAATTTAGTTAATTAAGAATAAAGCTTAGTTTATTAAGAATAATAGAAAGTCAGGTACCTTACTAGACAGGCCTTATATTAATATAGGATATATAGAAGCTAGTAAAGTAATTAAAATAAATATTTAATTAAAAGAGATTTAGTATTAGTAATCAGGCAGAGTATAAACAGGGATAAAATAATTCTAATATTTTTTAGATTTATATAGGATAGCTGTTAATAGAATAGATATACTTTATATAGTAGTAATAGATATAGTAATAGTAATATTAACCGCGGTAATATATTAAGAGATAGATAATATAATAATAGATATAAAGTATATTACTAGCAAAGATAGATTACTTTTAATTATTTAAGATATAGATATAGAAATAATATTTTTTATTATAATAAATATAATTACTAGAGCAGGGATTAGATCAGGAATCTAGAGAATTTTATTTAATAATTTTATAGCTTTAAAATTAATAAAGTCTTTATTAAGTTCTAAATCTATAATTAAATTATTAAAATACTTAATAACTACTCTAAATATTATAATATAATTATATAACTAGAAATCAGGGTATAATATACTTTATACTAGGATTTTATTTACTTACTTTATATTAATTTCTATAATAACTATTAGTTCTAACTTAGATCTAGATCTAACAGATCTAGAGTAAGATCTAGTTCTTTCTTCTAATATTAATATCAGGAATCTTTCAGGATAAGTAAACTAGTATAAGCAAGATAGTAATATATTAAAAAAAAATAGATATATTTTAATATCCTATTTCTAAAAATCAAGATATCTATATAGTAAGCTTCTCTAGGTCAGATACTAGTAATATTAGATTAAGTATTATTAATTAACTAAGTATAGGCGGATTACTTAGTATACTGGTAGGTATATAGGTAGATAGATTAGTTAATTTAGTAATAAATAGATTAGTAGAGTAATTATATTTTCTAGGATTAAGATTAAAAAATATAAGATAGATTAAGATATATAAGCTCTAGAGTTATACTAAGTATATAACTTTATATTAAGTATTATATTTTATATAATATAAGCGAGCTAGTTATGTATTATATATTTACCAGGTTAATTATACTAGGGTAGTATGTTTAGTACTGTTTTAGTATTATCCTGTTCCTAACTTAATATCAAAGACAGAAGATAGAGTAGATAATAATAAGATAAAGATTAATAATAAAATAAAGTAGTATATTATACTAGTAAATATTATAGGTAGCAGAGATATCACAGATAATAATAAAGAATAGTAGAGAAGAGATTCTTTTTAAAAGTAAATCATAATATTATTATTTATCTAATCTCTTAACCAGTAATATTAGACATGCTACTATATATTATAACTTAGATAGAATAAAAGCTTGTATTCTTAGTAATATTAAAGATAGTCCTTCTAGCCTACCTGTTAACAGGAGGTTAAGTATGATACATCATGATTAAGCCTAGCATGATAATAAGTTACTTATTTCCTAGTACTTATTACTTAAGTTTAGTAAGTAATATACTAGTCCTTTTATTATTATTAAATATATTAAAAAGTAAGTCTACTAACTTAAAAGCTTACTATTAAACTAGAAGATATATTTTATTATATTTATAGCTTAATTAGAATCTACTCTAAATCCTAGTAAAGTCTCTTATAGATAATATTATACTAAACCTGACTATATTACTAATAACTAATATCCTAAAGATAATAATTATTAGGAAGTTAAGAAAATTATTAATAAGTAATCTGTTTACTGCGGTTAAAACTATACCTGTTTTATATAATACCTGGTATATTAGGCTGGGTATAGTACTAATAAAGATTAGTAAGTACTAGAATAAGATCTTACTAGTACTAAAAAAGTAATTACTAAGTATAAGAAATACTTAAAGAATAATTAAGTAAGAAAGTCCTATTATTATTACTAGTTACTATTTTATATATATATTATTTCCTATTTCCTGTCTAAGTTAATATATATCTATAAGAATGTAGAGTTTTCTTATTTAATCTTATTATTATAATATAACCGGTCGTCGCTTATTAATATATACTGAAGACCTCCCGCTGTTTATCATATTTATATACTGGCGGACTTATATTGCTCTGATAAATAGCTTTAGCTCCACTTCCAGGACCCTATTATTTAGTTGAATCAACACTTCACCAATTTCATCAAGATCGCTGTCTTGCGACAAATTAATTTAACTAGATATTTATTATTTAGAATTATTTAAATATAAATCTTTTATAATATATTTTTAAATCTAAGATTAATACTATACTCGGTATCTTTTTGAAAATTTTAAATTAAAAATAATATTTATAGTAGAATCTTACTATTAAATATAATAATTATAAAGCTAGTTATATCTAAAGCTTCAATAATAATAAGAATAGATCTAAAAATAATAAATTTTATAATTTATTATTTTAATAAAATAGCTATAATAGCTATAATAATAATTATAATAGTTAATAAATTATAAAATTTATTATTTTTAGATCTATTCTTATTATTATTG
>JAMABB010000077.1:0-13213 GCA_023625095.1 Aspergillus sp. S2111Y
TATAATTCTCTAGTTTTTACAGGTATTATACTATTTTTTTATAAATTTTATTATATATTTTAAAGTATAAGATAGTCTTTTATACTTTATTATCTAGTAATTTAATTAAATATTATTTAAATCTCTTAAGATATTATATAAATTTATTTACTAACTAGTATATTTATTATTTTATATTATAATATAATACTATTATTTCTTATTATAATATTATTAAATTATTAATTATTGTGGAAGTGTTGGGATAGTTGAAGATGATTCATTAATCGAAGCGACCGGCCGGGTAGAAATAGCGGTACTAGAATAACTAATTAACTAATGAGCTAGTCCGAATCAGTACTAGATGAAGAATTCAGGGAAATCAACAAAGATAAGCTTTAGATATCGATATAGTAGGTAACAGTACTGCTATAGATATAGGTTAAACTAAGAATACAGTAGCCTTGTTAGGTATAGAAATAAGGTAAAGCATTATTTTTACCTGCAGGTAAAATATTAAAGGAGGAAGACTTAAAGCAAGACTTGATAAATAGAATAAAAGATAAAGTAAAGCATAAGAAATATAGAAGATATATAAAGTAAGCTTAGAGTAATCTTAATAAGTAAAAGAAATAATATAAAAGACTTAGAGTAATCTTAATAAGCAGTAAAAAAGAAAGTATAGTAAGTCATGAATTAGAGGGATTTCATAAAGCTTTAAAGTTAATAATAGTATTTTTAGATCTAATAAGATTTTTTTCGCGGAGTTATTAATTATATTTAGGGCTATATCCGAGCTAGTAGATATAGTATTCAGTAAAAAGAGTATATTTATATTTATAGAGATATATATAGCAGTTAAGTATATATTTAACTTTATAATAGTTATTATTATCAGGAAAGTATATGTCTAGTGTAACAGGAGGTTTAGTATATTCGCGAGTATAAGGATTAATAGTTAGAGACACAGGCTCTAATTAAGTAATAGAGATAATTAGATATATATTCTATAAAGTAGATAGATTAGATAATTTATATATAAGTTATCTAATATAATAAGTAATAGTAAATAATCTAGTATAATAAGGTCCTAGTTTAAAGGAAGTATTAATAGTAGCAGGTAGATTATAGCCTTTATACAGGTGAAGATAAACTTATAACTTAGGTTTAAATAATATAGATATATAGTAAGTATTATAGATATATTTTATTTAGATACTAGTAAATTTATATGCTTCTTCTATATTAAAACAGGAGCTAAAGTCTTGTTTAAAGAACTTATAAAGTATATTTTAAGAGATATAAAGATTAAGATTAAATAGTAATTAGTAAGATATCTTATTAGTAGTAATACTCTTAGAGCTATTAATTATAGTAATAATATTTAGTAGGAGGCTTAACTATATATAGTAGCTAGTAGTATAATTATAGTAAAATATAGTTTTAATAACTTATATTATATATTCTGATTAGCTATCTATTTACAGGTAATATACTGTTATGTAGTACCAGGTTATATTAACTACTTTATATATTACTTGCTAAAAGGCAGAGGTAAACTTACAGTTTTAGTCTAAAATAATATAACAGGGAATATTCTAGTTATAGACTTAAAGATATTATATTATAAGTATACTCTAATATTTAGTAGTAAAAATAGTTTATTCTAAAAGAAGACTAATTTATTTTATAAATTTATTAATAATAATAAGTAAAGTATTATATCCTGGTTTATTTTTATAAGTAGCATAAGGAGTACTATTAGTATTATATATATTTAAAGAAAAGAAAATAATAAAGTCTATAATAAGTATATTAAATAGAATAGAAATAGTAGAGATTAGTTAAAGACTTTTATAAGATTTATATTTTTATTTAGTATTAGTATTATAAGAGGGATAGTATAGGATATACTCTTTTAAAAGCTTTTTATCTTTATAGATTATAAGGCCTTTTATACTTTATATATATTTCTTGAAATCTTAATAATTATATTAATCATGTACTTTCTTAAAGATATCTTAAACTATAAAATAGAGAATATAGATCTAAGATTTATTAATAATAACAGTATTGCCTTCGGGATTATTAATAATATCTTAGTATTTTATAAATAGTAGTTTATCTTTAATAAAGTAAGAGAGCTTAGTATTAATATTATTCTTTAGGATATTAAGGATTATAATGACTTGATAATTATTTAAATATTTATTCTTCAGGTATTCTTTAAATTTATTAGATAGTTTAATAGTCATGGAAATATAGTAGGCTTGTATATATAATCTATCTAGATCCAGGGGATTAGTATTTTAACCGCGGGTAAGTTTAATATCTTATCCTCGGGTAAAATTTATAGATAAGTATAATAGAATATCAGGAATAATATTTACTTATCCTGGTTTATAATAAACAGCAAGCTTGAACTATTAGAAATACTAACTAGTATATACTAGTTAATAATTCAGGTTCTTAATAGTAATAGATTAAAGTAAGGATTACTTTAAAATACTAATAGTAGATAAATAATTAGTATAGATAATTATAGAATACTTTAATAATTTAATATAATAATAAACTTTATAAATAGTCTAGATAAAATAAGAAACTTTAAGTTTTATTAGCTAGTAGTTATACTCAGTACTAGTAAGTAATTAACTAAAGAATAAAATAGATAATACTTTTATTTATATTAGAGATATAGAATAATTAGAATACTTATTTTTAATATAATAAACTATAACTCTATATATAGTATAGGAAGTAT
The DNA here is from genome assembly GCA_023625095.1 of Aspergillus sp. S2111Y. Classification (NCBI taxonomy): domain Eukaryota; kingdom Fungi; phylum Ascomycota; class Eurotiomycetes; order Eurotiales; family Aspergillaceae; genus Aspergillus; species Aspergillus sp. S2111Y. Next base: position 2,744 of record JAMABB010000077.1, read on the forward strand.
TAATATTAATATAAAGTTACTTTTTAGGATTAAAATATATAAGGAACTAAGGATTACAGAATTTATTTTATAGGTTAAGAAATAATAAGTATTTAGTATTAATAGACTCTTTAATAGTAGTATATTTTATATATTCTTAATAGGCTTAATCTTTAGTAAGCCTATCTTTTAATAGCTTAGTTTTATATAGCTGTAAAAGTTTACTTCAGGTAGTATAATACTTAATTTAATAGTGAAATTATCTAGTTAATCCAAGATAATATTTAAGATCTTGTAAAGTAGTAGGGAACTTTAATAAAAGGATTACTTTAAGCTTTTTAGTAGATATAGTTAAACTAAGAGCGTTAACTCTTTAACTAAGTAGTTAGATAGAGGAGAATCTAATAAAGGTTTTTAAAGATTTAATCTTAATATTTAAGTTTTATAGATAACTAAAAACTAGGCTTAAGTATTTAATATATTTATCTAGTATAATAGAGGCGATAACTATATTATTAATATATACTTAGTAGAATATTTTAAATTCAGCTAGATATAGATCTATTTAATATTAAATAAAAGAAATAAAATTAATAAAGCCTATAATAATTATATTAAAGATTTCTTAGCTATAATAACTTATAATAGTAAGGTATTTTTAATAATCTTAATATATTAGCTATTAGTAGAAGAACTTGTAAATATTAATAATAGTAATATACTTATATTTATAAATAAGTAGTATAATTTCTTATTATATTAGAATTAGATACTAATCAGGCTTTACTTCTTTATTTATATTATATAGGTTTATAATAATATAATCTTTATCTTTACTTATTTAAGTTCAGGGATTAAATACAGTACACCAGATAATAAATATAGAATAACTAGAAGGTATATAGATAGTAGCAAGCTCAAGCTTTCTAGCTTTATATAATAGATTTAGAGTTTTATTAATAATGGTTTAGTCTTTCAGGAATATTTAGTATACTTTAGGTTTTAGTATATAGTATTTCTAGCTTTTTTTTAGTAGGACTTCTATCTATTAAGATTTAGGGATATATGTGATTAAATTAATGTTTATTTTATCTCCCTAGATATTAAAACAGGAGATAAGTTTAGTAAAATAAGAAATAGCTTTAAAATCTTTAGTATAAATCATGACTCTATTAGATAATATTTTTATATTTTTTAATAAGATATTACTTTTATTTAGTAGATTACTGATATTATAGCGGGTTTCGGTTAGTAAAGCTTTAGTAGAGATATAAAATATATTAGTAAATAACTACTTAATATATTAGTAATACTAGTAATCAGAACCAGATTTTAAAGTAAAATAGATAAAGTTTAAGTTATATTATTTAATAAAAAGAGACTATTATTTAATCAGGTACACTAGGGCGAGTTCTGTAATTTCAGGCCTGATAAAAAAAAAGAAATAAATTTAGAGTTATTAATAGTTCCTATATATTAATATCTAGGTAAAATAACGGTTCGGGATATAAGATTAGATACTTTAATAAATAAGAACTAGTTATCTATAAGATAAGTATAAATATAGAGATCTGAGTTCAGGAATATCTTTAATTTAAAGATTAGGTCTTAATCAGGCAGGGTAGACTTTATAGATATTAGGATCTTATACTTTAAATAAGGAGGTATCTGGATTCTGGATATAGTATAGACTTTAACAGGATTTATTTAACTATTATTTTAATAATAAACTAGGATAGTTATATTCTAGTATAAATAAATAGTAGTATATTATTATCTAATATTAATAACTATATCTTTATGATCTATAGTTTTAGTTCTAATAAGGAGCTTAGTAGTGATATTAGCTATATAAATAGATATAGAGATTTATATAAATACAGGTAGAGTATTATTAGTTAGTAGACACAGGAAGTAGAGATAGAAGTATGCATGAAGGCTGGATATATAATTTAAGCTAATATTATTAATTATAATAGCTTTGGTTGCCTTTTTAATTCTGATATTTAGAATAGTATGTAGAAAGTTAGTATTACTAACTAACCAGCAGTAACCGGTATCGAGATATATCTTTTTAAATAATTTAGTGATATTCAGGCTAATTATAGCGGAAGCAGATCTCCAGGTATATAAAGCACTAATATCAGGTAAGTTAGTAATATTTAATTTAATAATAATTATATCTAGCAAGCTCGCTGTAGGCGTAGTCTTGTAAGCAGGTTTTATTTTATCGGGTTTATTATATAGATAAGGAAAGTATTGGTATAATTTATTATTTAACTTAAAGATTCCAGTGTAGTAGAAATAGATAATAGAGTATAGTTTTTTACCTGCAGGTAAATCCTTAGGTAGATTCTTAGCTTTAACTGTGGTTAAAATTTCTTGCTCAGGGATAGATTTAGTATTAGTATAATATACTTTAGTAAAACTAGCAGAGATCTTATCTTCTTTATTATCTAAATAGACTGTTTTAGTAGTTCTAACTTCAGGTTCTCTATAGTAGATAGGATAATTATTAATTTAGATAGAGAGCTTAGTAAAATAGATAGGGTAAGTATTAGCTTCAGGAAAAGCATATGCTAGTTTAATATTCTAGTAAGTAGATTAGTCTTGGGTACTAGATTTAGCAGGAGGCTGCTTAGTATAATAGATATTTATTTGATTCTATAGTTAATATAGGTTTTAGAAATTATTATTAAAGTTTATATTAGTATTAGTATTAGTATTAGGTATTTAGTTACTATTACTTATAGAGGGCCTATTATATAGAAATCTATTATTATTAGCTTAGTATATTAGACGGGCGTAGCCTTGCGCTTGGTAGAGATAATTTTATTAGTATAATAGGAATATATTCATAGGATATTAATATTATAGTTTAATAGTATATAGCTGGTACTGCTATCTAAAAAGCTAATATAACAGGTAACTATATTATTGATTAGTATTATAATTCTATTAACTGTTATAGTTACTATTATAGCTATTATAACTATCTTGCTAGGGTAGTAAGTTACAGGGTTTATTATCTTTAAGTTTATTCTTATTATTATTTAAGTCTTAGGTATGGCTAGCCTTTTAACTATTATATTTAATAGTAAGGTTCTGCTATAGATATTATTTTTAATCTAGGGTTTTAAGGAAGGTGCCGAGTATAGTATTAGTTTTAGGTTCAGGAACATGTTATTAAAGGTTTATATCTAAACAGTTCTAAATAGTAGATATCTAGTTAAATTAGTTATTAATTTCAGCTGCGTGACAGTAACGGATAATATCTTTAGTAAATACTTATATAGTCTTACTGGTATAGATATTAGTATAAGTATAGTATATAGTATACAGCTTTTAGAATACTTAGTAAGGGTTTAACTTAAATTATTTAAGAAGATATAGAATCTAATCTTCTTTAAGGGATATAATATATATAGTAATTTTTTTAAGAATATTAAGTTAGAATATAAACTATTAGATAGCAGCACCACAAAGGCATGCCTGGAAGTTAACTTTAATAAGGTCTTTACCTTTATACAGAGTAATATCTTAGATATAGTTAATAAAAATATTAATATCTTTATAGTATATAATATTATATATATATTTTATTAAAATATTATCATGCATGTTAGGCTAAAAATAGCTAATATTATTAATCTTCTATATACTAGTAGTATTCACGGCTTCTAGTATAGAGATAGTATTAGTATTATTATTTATATTATTATTACTATTAGAATAGTTATCAGGCGGGTTATTAGTATTATTATTATTAGAAGAATCTTTATTATTAGAAGGTCTACTAGCTGCGGGATGGTGGCATGGTCTAGGACAGTAATTATAATATAGATCTCTCTTAAGTTCAGTAATTTATTTATTAACTATAGTTTAATTATATTATATAGTAACTTGTGTCTGTTAGAGTATATATATAAGATCGTGTATTATAGATTTAGAGCCTTAATTTATACCTGCAGGCAGGTTTACAGAACTGCTTGTATATAAAATCAAGGAATTACTAGAGTCTGTATTTAATATAGTATAGATATTTAATATTATAGGATTAATATTTAATAGTAAGCTTATAGATTAATAACAGGCTTACTTTCTAGTATACACACGAGATTAATAATATAGACAGTATTCAAGCTCAGTACTAAAATTAATAGAAGGTTTAATAGACTTAACATACAGCTTAAATTAGAAGTATATATTTAATATAATAATATCAGTAAGGTTAAATAGGGCTGTAACAGGTTCACTTGGTATAGTAACAGGTTTTTTAGTAAATTTTAGATTAGTAATTTTACCTGCAGGTGAAATATACTAATTAATAGAAGAGATAAAAGTATTAAATAATAAATATCTTTAAGTTTTTAATAAAGATAAGGCTTGATAAACTTATATAGAATATATAGTTAGTAGTATATTTAGTAGATCTAATAAATTAGAGTATACTAAGATAGGAGTAGATAGTATAGGTATAGTTAATAGTATATTAGATTCAGTATCTTAGTAGGGATAATCTTCAGAAATAACAGTCTTAGCCTTATCTTTGCCTGGAATAGAGAATATATATAATAATATAGTAAACAAAGCATGTAAGTAAATACTAAGAAAATATATTAGATTTATATTATTAGTCTTTAGAATATCTGTTAATCTGATCTACTCTAGATAATCAGGACACTGATTATAATACATACTTTTAATAAGATAATAAAATTTATTAATAGTAGTATTAATTAAAGGATAATTAATCTCTTATAATACAGGATATCAGTAAGTCTTTACAGAGGTAGATATAAAGATATAAGTAATAATAAATTTAATAAGATAAATTAACAGGGTATTAAATTACTAAGTATAGAGGCTTGGTAAGATCTTATAAAATACTTATAATTAATATCTAAGTTTAGTAAGATAAAGCTCTAGATTCACCGGTATTAAAATAAGTAAATAAAAGACTCAGAACACAAGGAAAGAGTTAAAGTATAGTTTTTTAATAAATTAAAGATAGATTTGATAAAGCTAAATAAGAGATTAATATAAATTAATAAGTTAGGGACAGAATTAGATAAAAGTAAAATAACAGGCAGAATAAAGATAGAGTAATACAGTAGTATAAAATATATCAGAATATCAGAAAACAGTAGAAAAGTATATAGAACTTAAATTTCAACTTATATAGTAATTTATTCAGAAAAGACTTGATAAAATTAATAAAAAATAATTATTTAAGGTCCTGATTAATAGACATGCTACCAGTTTGTAGAAGTATTAGAATAGTTAAAGATAATTCATTAATTAAAGCAACCAGCCGGGTAGAAATAGCGGCACTGGAATAACTAATTAACTAATAAGCTAGTCCGAATCAGTACTAGGTGAAGAATTCAGGGAAATCAACAAAGATAAGCTTCGGATATCGACATGGTAGGTGACGGTACTGCCACAATTATATATAGTAAAGTACTATTAAAGTTATCTTATATAAGATTTTCTAGTAGAATTATATATATTTTTTTAGTTATATAGCTTAAGTACTGTTAGAAATAATAATATATAAATAATCTTTCTTTTATTTATTAGATAGTATTCTAAAAATATTTAAAAATAGTTTTTTATATATAGATACTAGTTAAAATATTTATATAAATTATATTTTATAAAATCCTTTACCCGCGGGTATTTTCTTAGAAATTTAATTATTTTATCTCTAGTATTATCTAATTTTAAGAACTAGTTAATTTATAGTAATCCTGTAGCTAGTTATACTAATAATTAAGTATTTTAAAATAGTATTTCTATATTTATTTATATAGGCTTATTATTTATATATAATCTTATTTTTAAAATAGCTTATTCTTTTTATAATAATATTAATTTAGTATATTATATAGTTTTTTCTTTTTTTTTAAAAAGTTCTTTAATATCTTTATTAATTTATAAGTTATTTTCTTTAGATTATCTTGATTCCTGGAATTAGAATAAATCTTTATCTATTATTTCAGGGCTAGAAGAAATATTTATACTATTATTTATTTCTTTTATATCTATAGATTTTAAATCTTTCTTTATTATAGTAAAAGTCTGTATTATTATATTATTTTATATATTAAGAATTATCCAGTTCCGCGTGCTATAGTATTAGGTTTATCCCTGAATTCTATCTTCTATTATAACTATATATATCAGGCCTTTAAAAGAAGAGTAATTAGAACTATAAGACTGTAATACTAATATAGCAGTGCTCTAGAAATTATAGAGATATAATATATAGCTATATATTATATAATAGCTGCTTGGCGGCTGCAGTATACCTGAGGCACTATTATACAGCGTCTGCAGGTAGCGGCGCATAATAATAATTATATCTTAGATATAATTCAATTAATCTAGAAATTTACTTTTTTTAATTAATCTTATTTTAAGATTATATTATAATAAAATAAATTTAATATATAAATTTCTATATAAGTTTCTATTCTTTAAAAACTATTAATAATTAAAAATAATTTTTTATTTATAAGATTTCTTTATTTACTACTTTAATATCTAGTTATATTATTTTTAAAAGAATTTAATAAGTCTTGAGCTGCTTAGCTAACTAGATTAATAGAAATAAATAATTAATTTTAAAATTAATAAAAATCTTAATAATTTTAGTAAGTACTCTAAATCTAATAATATAAGTATATAAAGTAATATCTAATTTTATAATATATAACTTAACTTTATACTTCTAAAAAAAGGATATTAATAAATAATCTTTTTTAAATAAAAATTATAATATATTTAAAATCTTTACTATTTAAATTATTAATTTTTTTTTATCTAGTAGCTTTCTTCTTTTCTTAAATTTTTTAATTTAAAAATTATTTTATTTTTATTACTAGAATAGTTAGACTATTAATACTTTTTTATTCTATAAATAAAATAAATATAGCTAATATTATACTATTTCTTTTATTAAGAGAATTTTTTAATTTTTTAAATTATATAGTAAGAATACTTAGATCTATAATATTAGTTTAATTAATATTAATCTATATTATATTTATATAATATCTAGTAATAGTATTTTTTTATTTATATTAATTAAACTTTTATATTAATTTTTTAAGTTTTATAAATTAATTAAGATCTCTAATTAATTATATTTAAAGTACTAGTTTAGCTCTACTCTCAAAATATTAAATAACTAGATACTTAAATAAAACTAGTTTTATCTAAATAATAATATTAATAAATTAATTACTATAATTTATTATACTAATATTATCTTATATATAATTAAGAAAGTATTTTTACTTTTTATTTTTATTAAAAAACTTTTTAAAATAGCCTATAATCTAATTATAAAATTAATTTTAAATATTAATAAAAATTAATTTACTTATACTTTTTTTTTAATACTTATGTGATAGCAACACTAAGTGTGATCCTGTGACTATCCTATTAGACTAAAAGATCCGGAGAAACTACTGACTAGTAGTTTCTTGCTTATACTGATATATAAAATAACTAATAGGGACTCATGCCTGTACTTGCCTTGGTGCCTCAGGCTACTACCTATATAGTTAGTCACATGCTTTCTATTCATGTAACCATACTTACTATATAATTTTTATAATTTTATTAAAAAATCCTTAATATAGTATATCTTTTGAATATTAAATAGATTCTTTTTTATTAAAATTTATTTAGTCTTAAAGTATTTTTTAATTAATATAAGTTATCTTCCTGTTATATTATAAATAATTTAATTATTAAACTTTAGAACTTTTTTAATATTTAATGATTTTAGATATAACTTTATCTTCTCTAGCTAAGAAATTATTTTTCTATTTAAAGTAATAATCTTGACTAGTTTTTTTTATTAAAAAATATTATATAGCAAGTTGGCGTTTTACTATGTCATGAATTAGTAGTTAATACAGAAACTAAGTAAAGAACTAGTAAGAAACTATAAAAGATAGGAACTGTATAGTAAGCTATAAAGGCCAATAACGCAGATTATCCAGAAGAATAGTAATACTAATAACTAGAAGGGTTAATATTAATAATAAACAGTAATAGTAAGATAAGCTTATAATAATATAGAAGATATAATAAAACTAGTATTCTTATTAGTATAGTATAAGAAGTAGTTTAAGGTTAAGTAAATATAAAGTATAAATATAAATAGATATTTATAGATAAAATAAAATAATTACTAAAAATATTTTTTAAATTTATTAATTAATTTCTTATAGCTATTAAGATAATTAGTATAAATTTACTAGTTATATTTAGCTCTATATCCTTTCTAATAAATAAGATATTATATAAATTTAGAGTAGTTCTAACCTAGATAGATAATATATTTATTAAGTATTTTATTAATTTTTTAATAATTAAGGTCTTTAGGGTAGTATTTATTAATAATAATATCTAGCTAGTTAGACTAGTAGTTAAAAAAAATTAATAGTAGAATTAATATTATTATTAATAAGCTTTTTATTAGTATTATATTCAGTATAAGTAGCAGATTCTAATTAGGTAATAGAAAATACTAGATATATATAGAACTTCTCTAGTAGCTCTAGGTAATATATAAGATATCTAATATATTTAAATATCTTAAAAGAGCTGGTATATTATTAAGATAGTTTATAGTAGATACTATTTATTAAAAGTAAATAATAATCTTAGTATAGATAAATAAATATAATATTATTAATATAAAATTTAATTAGTTAGTATTCTTAGTTATGGAGATATTTTATATATATAATAATAAAGAATAGTACTTTTTGAGTATCTAAATAGGTATTAAAGTCTTAGTAGTAGATATATTTTAGTAAATTCTATAATTAATATAGATTAATATTATAAAGTAACTTTAAAGATATTTTATTAGTAAAGATAGATAGTAAAGTATCTAAAGTATTTATAATATAAAATAGTTATACAGGCTAGTTAGTAAAACTTAATATATAAGTATAATATATATTATATTAATTATTTAGATTACTTATTTAGTTTATCTATTACTCCATAGATAATATACTATTAAATAGTACTATTAATATTATATTATATTAATTATCCTTTTCTAGAAATTACTAGTAAACCGGGGGTCTCTATCTAAAATAAAGTATTATAGAATCTTCTAATTATAAGATATAAAATATTATACTATAATATTGTAAAACGACTTGGTGGTTGTCATGTTGATAAATTAATTTAAGGAAGATAAAATTATTAAGGAATAAGAATTATCAAGGAATTAGCAAAGTAGAAGACTGCTATATTAGAATAACTATCTAGCGGGGACTAAACTAGAATAGGAATAGTATAAATTAAGATAAAAGGCCTCTTTAAATATAATATATAAAAAAATATAAAAAAAATAATATTCTTATTATTAAATTAGTAGAAAGAAAAATATAAAAACTAGATAAAATAATAAAGAAAAATAGTAATTAATAATTTTTATATTTAATAACTAGATCTATAATCTTAAAGTCTATCAGGTTAATCTAATTACTAGTTATTATAAAATCTATATCTAGTCTAGTATATAAAGTATTATAAATATTAAGTATAATTTTAATCTTTATATATATAGTATTTATTAATAATATATTGAATTTTATATTAATTAAAATTATTAGAGAAATATTTGTCTTTAATAATATTAAACTTTATAAATTAATAAAGATAAAGATTATTAGAAAGCTTTTTATATTTTATAAATTTAAGTTAGATAATAGAGAATACAGGATATACTTTAAAATTAAAAAAAAAATTAATTTTATATATTAAATATTTAATATATTTAATAATTTTATACAGACTATTAAATTATTTACTAAGCTTCTTATTTAAACAGCCAGGTAGTTAATAGTTATAGTATAAATATATATAGATTTAATTCTTAAATTTAAATTTAATAAGTAAATAATCTTTATTATAGATATACTTTATATAAATAATAATAAAGTTTAATACTTCTTTTATACTAAAATAAAAGATAAAGTTCTACTTAAATATTAACTTTAATAATTACTAGAATTAATAAATATTAATTTTAAAAAGTAATTTATAAGATATTTATCTAGTAAAAGCACTAGGTAAAGAATTAATTATAAATATAATTTAAAATAGCTGGTTAATCTAGTATAAGCTTCTAGTATAACTATAATAGAGTATAATCTTAATAATTTATATTATATATTTAGTCTAGTTATTAATTTAAGAATAAAATATAGTAGAGTAGTATTACTTTATATTTAAAATAAAGATTATGTCTTTCTAGAAAATAAATATAAAATATATATTATAGTTAGAAATAAATATTTATAAAATATTCTAATTATAGTATTAAAAGAATTTAATAAAAATAAATCTCTATTATTTAGTAGTTTATTTTATATTACTAGAAAGTAAACTAATATATTTAATAAATTTATTAACTATAATAAGTAAAATATTAAATTCAGGTTAGATACT
>JAMABB010000078.1:0-12980 GCA_023625095.1 Aspergillus sp. S2111Y
CAAGCTGAGTCAGCTTCCAGCTTACTCAGCTTAACCTTTCGCGAATACCCCGGCTGTCCTGCGGAGGGTCTTACAGAACCTGCATGGCTCCGGGTTAGGATGACTTAGGGTTTATATATAGGAGCTTAGGTAGCTGATAGATTTAGATAATAATAATATTAGAAGTTAGCCTTCAGGCTATACTTCAGTATTTCAATAGCTTTGATATTTACCGACCTCGGGTTGTTATCACATACTATAATGCCACTAATAGATAATACTATATAATAGTAAAGGAAGTTATAAAAGATCTTATATATTCAAGGCTTATAATGTCCAGCTTCTTAGAATTATTTTATAAAAGCTACTTATAAATAAATAAGATATCTTTTTCCTACTATAATATTTTTTCTAGATTTAGGTTTTATATTATACAGAGGTTTTTTAATAGTTAACTATTTATAAGGACTACCCCCAATAAACATCCAACCCAGGCCTCGCCCCAACAACCTCCCGCCACAACGCCCTACACCCCCGATCGTCCCCGGAGTCCCTAACCCGCCACATCTCCCGCACCACCTCCTCGGCAAGCGCGTAGATCGCGAACCCGCTTTGCCGCCGCTCTGATAGCCGTGCGAGGATCTGTTCCCGGGATTGTGCGTCCCCTCGCTGGATCTCAGAGCTGATTATGACCATTGGCCAGATGATGGGCGTGTGGTTGTGGTTAATGTTGAGGGCTAGGACGTGCGGGAGGCCTAAGGTCGCGAGGGCATCGGTTTCGGGTGTGCGCGTGTAAGGGGGGAGGGATTGTTTGTAGCAGATTAGCGTGGAGTAGGAGAGGATGTGGTGGTGGTGGTTAGGTTTTCTACTGGGGGAGAATGGGGAGCAGAGGTTGGTCGGTGGGTGTGGTGGCACGAAGAGCGAAAGCCGGAGTTCGGCCCGCTCGGTGTCTTCTGGCGAGTATGTATGCTGGAAGGAGAGGATCTCTGCGACGGTCGTGAGTAGGCCAGCGGGAATTCCTAGTGCCTCTTGGGTGTAGGATAGGTCCTGGTGCTCGCGCAGCACGGCGTCGAGATTAGTCGGGTCAGACGCGGTAGGAGTAGTACTCGTAGTAGGAGAAGAAGAAGAAGAAGAAGGAATAGGAGGAGGTGGTGGATTTGACGAGGCCAAGGCCTCTGGGGAGATATCCGCAAGCATTGCCATGAGATTTATTTTCTGAAAGGTCTGGAAAACCATCGACGCTGACCGCGAGGACCGCCATAGTCCTGGAGGGGCATGCTTGCAGAGGGCGTTCCCCCCCGCGATGTGGGAGCGCCATTCCTGGGCCAACCCACTGGTGGGGCTCTCCGTGATGTACAGAATGATCGTGGCTAGCATGGCGATGATTGTGGGCTCGTCGTCGCGGGCACTGGTGCCGTTGATACTCAGACTTTGCCGGAGCTGGGTGAAGCTGCGACGGCGGTGCGATTCGCCGAGGGTAAGCAGCACCAGCTTCTCATCCTGGTTGGGGGTGAGGGAGGCGATGTTGGATGCGGATATCGCACAAATGGCATAAAATAGAGCCAGACACCCGTTTGGGGTGCGGTGGGCCACCGGCAGGCCCTTGGATAATGCCAGTGGGAGAAGCACCGAGGTCATGACATTCTCCACGCCATTGACGGGGATCAGTATAGGGCCGAGGGTCGTAACCCAGTGGTGGACGAGCCGGCGTTCGGCTTCAGGAAGTAGCAGCACTAAGTTTAGATGGCGTAGAACCAGTTCTGTAAATTCCTGCCTGCGCCTTCGATCATGACAGGGACAGGTAGTATGAGCCTGCTCGGTGGAGAATTGTTGAGAATGAGCACAATTACACTGTGTTGCCGGGATTGGGACAGTCATGCTTTGCCCAGCCACCACGACGGCGCTCTCCCCATACAGGAGCTCTTTTTCCTCTCCAGGTTCACTCGGGAGGGCCTTGTTGGCTCCCTTGCGGAGGGAGAATACCGAGAACAGCTCCCGTTGTCCTTCGCCATAGATCTCGGCCAGCCAGTCCAGCTCGGTCTGCAGCTTCGCCGGGTCGGCCTGAGGCAAGTGCCTGATCGGAGGTAATCGACGGATGGGTCTACCGGGGATGCGAGGGTCTTGGTCTTTCGCGACCCAGTAGAGCTCGATCGAGTAGCCCATGCACTCGATGCCCGCCTGCTCGCACCGCAGACAGGTGGGATAGCCCTCATCGCACCGGACATGGCGACGGCGACAGGTCCAGCATCCGCTGTACTTTTTCCTGATTGGCATGACTAAGAGAGAGACTCAGAGGGGGGGATGCCAATAATTTTGCAATAATAATGCATAGAGGGCGACGTAGTAGTTGTACGGGGTACTCTAGCACGTGGGATTGAATTGTAAGCTTGTGGCGAAAAGGCGGAAACGGGCATAGACTGGTCCACTTTTCTCAAGATGGAAGTAAGTAGAGAGCTGCAGAGAGCTGGTGGATCTGCTGTGGAGAAAGTTTCTGACGCCTCGACTTGGCCTGTATCTCGGCACCGAGCACGGAAGAATATCACCAGCCTATCCCCATGTGCTGGTAATATTTCATGTACATGTCATACTCCTTGTTTCCCCGCGGACTCCGGGCAGGGTATTCCGATTCATTCGCTGCCCAGCGCTCTTTCTCGCTATGGCCTTCCAGGTTGGAGGCTGGTTTGAGAGACCTCTTTGGAAGATTTCAGCGCAATTATTAATCCAACGGACCATGGACCATGGGCATTCCAGTAGCCGTAGAAACACCTGGGCAAAGTTCTTCGGGGTATAAAATCGACCCTCCCATTCCTACGATCCTGCTGATCATCGCACTCGAACGACGTTATCAAAATACTCAGCAAAGACAGAATATTACCGGGACAATGAACGGCAAGATGAGAGCTCTAGTGACCATTCCGGGAGGCAAAGCCGAGATCCAAGAGGTAGTCTTCAACCGCAGCCCAATTCACTGGTGTTATTCTAGCTCTTATTAATCCGGCTGTACAGGTCCCCATCCCCAAGCCCCTCCCCGGCCATGCCCTCTTAAAGGTCAACGCAACGGCACAAAGCAATGACCTGAACGGCATCGCGGTGTCCAAGCCCGGTGTTATCTGCGGAGATGATTTTGCCGGCACCGTCGTCGACCCGAACGGCACAACCCTGCAAAAGGGTCAGCGTGTCGCCGGCTTCGTGATGGGCAGCGACATTAACCCCTGCCGCGGCACCTTTGCTCAATACGCCATGGCGCACCAGGATTATGTCTTCCACATCCCCGACTCCGTCAGCAACACCGAGGCGGCCTCGATCCCATTGTCGCTCGCAACGGCGACCGTGTCCCTGAAGTGGCTGGAGATTCCGGACGCAACAGATCCCGTGGACAAGCCCTTCCCCGTTTTCATCTATGGCGCCTCGTCGAGCGTGGGTCTTTTCGCAGTGCAGCTGTGCAAGATGGCCGGGCTGTACGTTATCGTTACGGCTTCTAAGCGCAACCACGAGCTCCTGAAGAGTCAAGGTGCCGACGTGGTTATTGATTATCGGGACGAGGACTGGGTCGATCAGGTCAAGAAGGTGGCGGCCGCCAAGGGCGGCCTGCACCATGTCTTCGACACAATCAGCACGTACGAAACCACCAAGGCCTGCGTGCAGACTTTCCCGGAAGAAGGTGGGCATATTGTTTGCATTATGGCGCGCACCGCCGAGGAAATTGGCCTTCCGGCGAACGTCAAGTTGAACGTTGCGCTGTGCTACACGGTCTTTGGCGAGAACTTGCGGTCCAAGAACGTGGAGCTCTATGAATCGTTCCAGGACACGGAGGGTGCGAGGCCCCAGGATCAGGAGACTTGGAAGAAGTATATGAAGGCTATGCCTAACTGGCTGGAGACAAAGGCTTTGAGACCGAACCCGCTGCGTGTGCAGGGTGGCTTGGACAATATTCTGGAGGGGCTTGAGCTGCAACAGAAGGGGTTGGTGAGCGGCCAGAAGTTGGTGTATAAAATTGACTAGGACTTTGATGGATCTGCCTCTAAACTGCACAATGTATGCCTGTGATTCAGATAGGTTATCTAATTCTTAGCACGGAAAGCCTCCCAAAGGATTTTGAGTAGAAGCCTTTGCACATTACACAAGCCCAGAGGTTCATGCCGGTCTACTTCTTGGGCCGCTAGATTGATCCTTTAAGCGAAAATGACCCTCAACGCATCTTTAAATGCGGCAAGAACAGGGCGACACTTTTCTGCTCGTATTGCAAGCCGGTTGAACTCAACCTTGCCCAGGTTAAAGAGCATGCGACTCTGTATTGCTCCCAGGTCTCTTGCTCCAGGGACCTCGGCATTGTCGCGTTACTCCCGATTGTATATGACTACTTCCCTCTTCCAAGCTCTTCCTCACGACTATGTTCTTGTGCTATACCATATGCTGAAGCTACAGGTAATACAGTGGTATTACACTCAATGCTATTAATCCAATGCTAATACGAATATTATGCTGTCGCTTGAGCCTGGCTGCAATGTATTATGCAAACCTATATACCTTTGATGAAATACTCAAACACAAGCAGAAGGCCAGTCATTGTAGAATAGAACACTCCCTTGCCCTGCACAAGCGAGAACTCTCCTTTGTGCCCTCGGGAGGCCAGATGCATCCTGAGAACATGTCGCCCAAAGCGAAAGAGTGGATGGAGATGGGGGGGGGGGGTAGTATACGGATTTCGAGTCGCTTTGAATGCAACAAGTACATAGTAACTTAAACCAGGCTTTCATGTAGCGAAACCTTGACTCTTGAATCTTGCTTGTGGATCAGTGTGAGCGCATTCGGACAGAAGTCTATCCGGACAACGGAGAGAAACCGGGGTGGAGTTCGACCTTGGTGTATCAGTGTGGTCCCATGAGTATTGTTCTGGTTATTTGTACCCAACTATCATTTCCCGAGCCGGTCGTCCATCCTCAATCCATGCATCTCCTTCCCTTCCCCCAAGTGCAAAGAGACCAGCAACACCCAGCATGTCGGCCATCAAAACCGTCTCTGTCATTGGTGTAGGTGAGACCGTCGTAGTACACACTCTCGCAAAGCTCACTCCCTCCCTTCCCTAGGCCTCTGGCAACATCGGTGCCCCCACCGTGCAAGCCCTCCAGAAAGCGGGCTTCCAGGTCACGGCACTAACCCGCGAGTTCTCCATCACAACCTTCCCCCCCGGCGTCAACGTCAAAAAGGTCGTGTTTACATGTCTGGGCTCGGTGAAGAGCGCCCTCGCGGGGCAAGACGCCGTCATATCGATGGTCTCAACCGCCAGCTCTGACCAACAGCGTCTGATCGTCGATGCCTGTGTCGCCGTCGGCGTAAAGCGCTTTATCCCGTCGGAGTTTGGCGTCGCCGACTACAAGTCCGCCCTCCCGTACCCGGATATGGCCGGCGCCATTCAGGGCAAGCTCGACCTGTTGGATTACCTCCGGAGCAAATCAGACACGAACCTGGGATTTACCTGGACGCGCATATGCACTGGGCTCTTCTTTGAATGGGTGAGTTTGTTGTTCCCCCGCTCCTCGAATTGCTATTATTATTGCTCTCTGCCGATGGCTACCTACGACACCCTTTACCTTTCACAAACTAAAACCCCAGCGCGGCAGGCTCTCACTGTAGGGCATCTCCGCTTCGACAAAACCGCCCACTCCGCCGGCATCTTCGACTCCGGAGACGAACCCTTTCACATCTCCAGCTACCCGTTCATCGGCAAAGCCATGGCCGCGATCCTCAGCCGGCCCAGGGAAACAGCCAATCGCTTCCTGGTCATTGCCTCCTTCACCGCCACGCAGAACAAGCTGCTGCGCGCCGTCGAAGAGCTTTCCGGCCAGCCCTGGACGGCCGAACATCTCAACGGGCCGGCAATAAGGAACGCCGCCGAGGAAGAGATCAAGGAGAAAGGGCGTGCTGCGGGCGTCCGCCCGTATCAGGATCTGCTGGCCTGTTACCTGTATGCTGATGGGATGGGTGCTCATGCGAAGCCGCAGTACACTGACAATAGGCTCCTCGGGTTTGAGGAGGAGGTGGAGGACCCGGAGGAGACGCTGCGTGAGTGGCTTGCTGGGAGGATCTAGAAGAGAAGCGGTTGCTAGGCGGGTTGTATACGAGTATACGCTGTAGTTAGCATGGGCATGTATGCGGCTGCGATGTCTCTTACCAAATTTCTGCTACCTTGGCACCGAGCCATGCTGATGACACCAGCTCCTTTGAATGAGCGCGGAAGATGGGTTTTCAGATAGACTACAAACATCTGACGTTGATTTGAGGCTTGTAACGCTTCCGCTTGGTGTTTCATAGTGCTATTCAAATGGGATAGATGGACATGAGCCCTCTGACCCCGGCCCAGCATGATACACCTACTAGAGTATTATAGATACAAAAAGCTGAGAAATCGTCACCGTTTGCGTTTCCATCCCAGAAGCTCAATCTTGCCATCAATCAATAGCTACAAACTAGCAGCAAAAATGACAAGAGGGATTTCCTCTCCCTGGAGGGCCAGTTAGAGAGACCAAATGGACTGGACAGCGAGAAAGCGCAATCCATCCCTCTCCAGCCATCCCGTCCTTCCCTCCGCTGTTTCATTCTTTCTTTCTCACCACACCTCTCTCGCTCTCTTTCTTTCCCTCAATCACACCCCCTCTAAACCCAATGAGGCCAGGCCAACCCATTCCGATACTCATACCCCTTCTGTGGCCCCTCCAGCTCCGGGAAATACCCATCACCACACGCACCGAAACTAACGCGCGGCTGCTTCTCATAGAAGGCATCGAAGTCCGGCTTCATCGCGCCCGCGAAATCCTTCACGTTGCCCTGCGGGTGAATCTTGTTCCATGGTTCGATGCAGTCGGACCCCTTGCAGGACTTTAGGAGCATCATGAGCGTGTCAAGGCGCTGGGCAGCGCGGTGGACGCTTCGACCTAGGATTGTGGGTGAGCTGGTGTTGGTTGTGCGGGTGGAGTTGAGCTTGTAGAGATTGTTCATTTGGTGGGGGTCGGTCTGGAGGGTGAGGTGAGGGTGCTGATTAGTCGACTGTTGTTTTTGATTTGGATTTACGTAGGAATGATGGATGGGGATGGACAGCAGAAAGAGAGGGTTGAGTCGAGGGGGTGGATGAATGGCCTGGTACTGGACTGGACTTACGGTCATGTCGTAGAGTTCGTGGTCGTCGTCACACCAAACAGAGTAGTACAGGCTGTAGGCGTCGTTGATGACGCGGAGGGCCTTGTACGTGTTGTTCGGCATGGTCTTTTGGTTTTGTCCGTCTGTAATGCATGGATTAGCACCAGAACTACTATTTCAATTCTTCCTTTCCAGGAGGTTCTCATGTACGCACCAAATCCAACATAGCCCTCAGCAATCCCGTGGCCCCAGAACTCGACGGCAACGTGCTCGTGCCGCCGCTCAGTAGCCTGGCCACAGCTATCCGTATCGCCCCCACCCATGGGCATAGGCGTGCCGTCGAAATCATGCCGCAGGGGAATCCCAGCCATCCGGAAGATGGAGGGAGCGATGTCGACGTGCGTCGTCGTTGTGTTCTCGACATGGCCGGCGGGAATCCCGGGGCCCCGGATGTACATGGGGATGTGCACGTCCTCGTCGTACCCACATGTTTTCCCAGGCGGCAGCCGGTGCTGACCCATGTGCCAGCCGTTGTCCGTCGTGTAGATGATATACGTGTCGTCCAGGATCCCGGCCTCCTCGAGCTGCTGGACTGTTTGCTCGATTAGGTCCTCGACACCCTGCAGGGATCGCAGCCGCTGCCGGTAAAAGTGGTCCATGTAGGTGATGTTTTCGGCGCTGAGCTTGGCTAGGTTGCGCACCCAGCTGCCGCCGCTGGGGTTGTCGGGGTTGAAGCTGATGGACCGCGGGATCTGCGCGTCTGGGAACAGATCGGCGTACTGGGGGAGGGGGATGGGCTCCGTTGTGTTTGCGGGGACCGTCACCTCGCCGTCGATGTTGGTGTGCGGGGCGATGGGCGCGGAGCCTAGAAAGAATGGCCGCTTGCTTGCAATGGCTTCGGCGAGCAAGTTGTGGGTTTTCTCATTTACTACTTCTGTACTGTGTCTGTTGTGATAGACCGGCTCCTCCTTGTTGCTCTGGGTGATCGGGTGCAGATAAGAGTATGTTCCCGGGTCCACGAGGGCATCATAAGAAGTCCACCCGCCAACGTAAGGGGAATGGTAGTTGTGGATTGAATGGGCGTTGAATAGCTTTCCAGTGTAGTATGTGTTGTACCCTACTTCCTGGAGCCAGACCGGGAGATAGTTTTCGTTGAGGCCCTGTTTGACGAATTTGGGGTAGCCACCTTGGCAAGAGTCTGGTTAGAAAACTGCGATCGCGGTGACTATGGTGACCGAGTGATATGGGCTTACCATGTGGTGGATCAACATCAGTGACGTTGGTGTTGTGTGCCTGCTTTCCGGTCAAAAGGGAGACACGCGCAGGGCAGCAAAGGGCAGTTGTGGTGAAGTGGTTCGCGTATGTGGAGCCCTGGTCGATTATGTAGCGCTGAAGACGCGGCATATAACTGACCGAGTCGAGAAGAAGGTCTTGGTCGTCGACCAGGATAAGGACAACATTCTTCTGCTCGGGATTGCTGGAGCCCACGGCACCAGTAATAGGGGCCACTAAGGGCAGAGCTAGCAAAATGGAGCGCAAGAGACCCATGTTGGATAAGTCGTACTCTCCAAGTCAGTAGGAGTCAGATAATCCAATTATACTCTGCAGGTCTGAAGATGAGGGAGAGCATGCCACTTTATACCTTGGGGGTGGGAGCCCCTCCGCGATCCCTGATATGGAGGTTTCTTCGGGTGTGGGGTAACAGGTTGCTGGGGCAAATCTTACACATGCAGAGATGGAGATAGACTCATAGAGGAGTCTTCTCCAGACAATGAGGTTACTCCATCTCGGCCATGGCAAACCTTTGGGGTTGTATGCAGTGTTGGGGTATGGTCGAACCTCAACCAAGCGCCTCTAGATCGACACTTCTTTCCGCGTTTCTCCACGGCGATGGAAACTATACTCGTGGCCCTTCTAACGCATACAGCTTCTGTGGCTGTTTCCCGAAGAAGGCTAGCTTCAAATCATCTCCCTGCGCGCCATCTTCTAGTATCTTCCTCTTGGAGGCTGCAGTGAAGACAGTATGAATGTCTCACGCTAGGTTAACTTCTGCAGCAATTGAGCTCTACGTACTGGCTTTCCTGAAGAGCCAACTCCCTTGGCTTCGATTAGTGTGTCGATGAAGACGTTGTGCAGATCGCCTATACGATCGATGATCTTTTCGGCACCGAACACCTACACTGGAGTGGGCCTCGGTGTCGGCTTTCGGAGTTCGTTATGAATAATACCACGTGCACAATGCAGTCCGGCCAGGCAAATGGTGCGGATGGGCATTGAGGAAGTGTCAGGATGTGGATCAGTGGGACTGGGGATGGAGGCGGGGGGGGAAGGTTCACCGTGCCAGGGACTCTTTCCATACCCTCACTCTTGAGCTCAAGCCAAACTGAGCATACGGGGTTATGGAACTTCTGAGTGCGGTGCGTACGTACACTATGAGCTGCACAACAGCAGTAGGCCTAGTCTGGACTATACCATCGAGCGTTTTCGAGACGCTGAAAATCTCTGCTCCGACAAGCCAAGGTGGGTTTTCCAATACCCCAAGGGTTGTGGGGAAAATGGCTCTGACCCCAACTCGGCGCTGAACAGCAGCCCTTCCTTTCCCATCTCCTGTGGCAGCTCTGCTGCTCCAGTCCAGCCCCAGTCTAGGTACCCCGCGTGTCTGGAGAGCGCCGTGTAAGATGATACCTGATAAGTTACTACAATATTCCGGGGCCGTAAACGGAATAGCTATGATTGAAGGAATATATTTTCTGCCTGTCTTCTTTTTCTAATCCATGTCGACAGAATTCTTCCTCTGTCCTGCATCTTGCGCCCTTCAGCACGCAGCTATCTCTTCCCAGATTCAAGCTCTCTAAAGCTATGGTTGGCGGTACGAGTGCTTATAACTTTCTCGCGGTGCTCACTGCAGGACTGGGGTCGTTTACCTATGGCTTCAACTCTGCTATTATTGGTTCCATCCTGGGACTGCCGGCTTTCTTCTCATATTTTGGCCTGTCTTTAGATGACGCTGAGTCGACCCCTATCATTGGAGGTATTTCCCCCTTCGTCGGTCCTGCGGGTTGGTCCTCTGCATCATGATTTGGTGGCTAACTATAAATCTCAGCTACCAATGGTCTATTTGCCGGCGGAGGGCTGGTGGGCTGCATAATTGTCCCATGGCTATCTGATAGGGTCGGACGAGTCAAGGCCGTTCAGTTGATCTGCGTGCTAGCAGTTGCTTCAGCAGCTCTGCAAGCAGCCTCAGTCCATATTGCCATGTTCCTTGTCGGTCGGTTTCTGAATGGGGTCGCGTAAGTCTCCGCTCGATTTGGCATCTAGCTGAGCGCACTGCTAACGGTTGCCAGTGCTGGCATGGTCAACGCGACTGTTCCTGTTTACCAGTCAGAAATTTCTCCGGCCGCGAATCGTGGACGGATGGTTAGCACACACGGTATCTTTTTGGTCTCTGGATACGTGAGTACCGTCCAAACCCTCGGAGCCTGAAGTGGGGCTTACCAGCTAAATCATGAAAACAGAGTTTGGCAGCTTGGTCTGGGTTTGGCTGCTACTTCGAGACCAACGATCAG
Source organism: Aspergillus sp. S2111Y (assembly GCA_023625095.1). Classification (NCBI taxonomy): domain Eukaryota; kingdom Fungi; phylum Ascomycota; class Eurotiomycetes; order Eurotiales; family Aspergillaceae; genus Aspergillus; species Aspergillus sp. S2111Y. The sequence goes on from JAMABB010000078.1 coordinate 10,680, forward strand.
GTCCAATGGCGTCTACTTTTAGCCCTTCAAGGTGCGTATCATACTTCGATCCGAATTGAACCCTTTTACTTATCCGCCTACTTTAGTCGTCGCGCCGGGCATCCTTGGCCTCGCAACTCCCTGGGTTCCCGAGTCTCCACGATGGCTCATCATGAAGGGGAAGCGTCAGCTGGCCCTGACAGTCCTAGAGCGTTTGCACCCGCAGCAAGTGGAGGATTCTCAAAATCTAGCCCGACGGGAGTTTGAGCAGATATCATATGAGCTGGAAACCCATACCAAGTCCATGAATATCTGGAGACTTCTTCAATCGAAGTGTAATCGCAAGCGCTTCTTCATGGGAATATTTGTCCAGTGAGTTGATATCTTCGCTAGGTTTCCTGCATGCTGACCAGCACACCCCAGGTTCATCACCCAATGTACTGGAATTCTCGTCGTGAACAATTACCAGGTATGACTGTCCTGTTGCACTTTGTCTTTATTGATAGATGACCGGCTAACCTTGCTTAGATCATGCTGTGGCAAAGCGTCGGTATGACCGAGTTCATGCCCCTCCTCCTCTATGCACTCTACTTGAGCTGGGCGTCTGTGATGAACGTGGTTTCAAGCTTGATCGTTGACCATGTTGGGCGTGTTCGCCTGCTTGTAATTGGGGTGGTACGTTTTCATGGGAGGCATTCAACCTGCCTCCTCTCTCTGTTCCATTCCACGAGCTGACCAAAATTCAGGCAGGACTTGTTTCAATGCTTTCCGTCTTCACGGGCTTGTTCGCCACATATTCCGGCACGGATAATAAGGCAGCGAATGCCATGTGTATCGTCTGCCTTTTCCTCTGGGTCACCTTCTACGCCACATGCATCGATGCAGTGGCTTTTATCTACTGTTCGGAGATCTTCCCAACCGAAATGCGCTCTCAAGGTGTAGCTGCCTCAGTAGGCGCTCTTTTCGCCGTGACCTTGAGTATAAACCCGCCCCCCAGGTGAACATGAGCCGCTGCTTACAGAGTTTGTTTTATTAGTCCTTACCCAAGTTGCGGCCACTGCGTTTGCCGAGGTGGGCTGGAAATTCTACCTCACCTTTATCATTGTCCCTGCGTGCGGCATTCCTATCCTCTGGCAATTCCCCGAAACAAAGGGTCTTTCCCTCGAGGAGATTGCCACGCTGTTTGGAGATCACCCCAACCCGCCGGGCACACCGGGGAGCATTAAGAAGGGAGAAGAAGTGAGTGGCAGAGCTGCTTTGAGTTTAACTGTCTCGCTAACATTCATTCTCTCTCAGCTACCTGTTCAGTGTATCGAAAATACTAGACTGTTCTGGGATGCAGACCAGCGTTAGGCGCTTCTCGGATTGAGTAGTGTTGGTCATGATAGAGCTTACCTGCTGTTCCCAGCGGGACCTCATTTCGTCGCCGCAGGAAGTGGCTTTCCTGTCGAAGAGAAAAGATACTTTGGTGCTATCACGCAATATAGATGTAGTGCAGTTGTTCTATTCAGGGCCGGTCACCCTTAACCGACAAAATGAAACCCCTGTTAAATTATGGTCATCCCATGAGCTGGAGATAAAAGCTGCAGCTATACCCACTACCCAAAACGTAAAGAGCAAGCTCAGGTACTTGGGCTTTCCAGAGGCTACCTAAGATCAGAGGCCTAAGTATCCAAAACTAGGCTTCCTATGCTAGTCAGATTGTGAACATCTTGTAGGTTTAGGAACCTAAAAATAGCTATTTTAAATATTAATATATTTAATCTAGAAAGGTGGTTGGTGGTTACTAGGGGTTCTATATTAAAATATATATTTTAAATCAGGTTACTAAGATATTTTTTAAAACCTTAATAAACCAGGTAACTTTAAATATTTTAAGTTCTAGTTAAAAGATATAGAATATTAAAGTATTAAACTATATAAATCTATATAAAAATTCTAGAAAAAGTCTTATTTAAGCTATATAATGTTATTTCGGGTTCCGCGGGTTCTACCCGTGGTTCGGGTTTTCCAAAAAGGGTAAAAACCCGCTGCGGGTTCTTGCTTAGTCACCCGAACCCGGACCCGTGCGGGTTCGGGCCGGACCGGGTTCAGGATTTCGGGGCGGGTTGTGCATGTCTACTAGTAATAATGGAATATATCTAATAAAATATGAATTATAAGACTATTATAGATACTATCCCAGGAAAGTTATAAAAGATATTAGAGAAGGTAGTAGAAATAATAATATTTCTAGTTAGTAAAAAAATGTAAGGCCTTGCAGGAATCACGTGGTTGATGCCTGAGGCTTACAATGTCTGTGCGCTACTTAATGGGTTCTAG
>JAMABB010000079.1:0-12475 GCA_023625095.1 Aspergillus sp. S2111Y
AATAATTTAACTAAATATTACTTAAATCTCTTAAGATATTATATAAATTTATATACTAACTAATATATTTATTATTTTATATTATAATATAATATTATTACTTTTTACTATAATATTATTAGATTATTAATTATATATAATAAGATATTATTAAAGTTATTCTATATAAAATTTTCTAGTAAAGTTATATATATTCTTTCTTAGTTATATAGCCTAGGTACTGTTAGAAATAATAATATATAAATAATCTTTCTCTTATTTATTAAATAATATTCTAAGAATATTTAGAAGTAGTTTTTTATATATAAATATTAATTAAAATATTTATATAAATTATATCTTATAAAATCCTTTACCTGCGGGTATTTTCTTAGAAATCTAATTATTTAATCTCTAGTATTATCTAATCTTAAAGACTAGTTAATTTATAATAATTATATAGCTAGTTATATTAATAATTAAGTATTTTAGAATAGTATTTCTATATTTATTTATATAAGCTTATTATTTATATATAGTTTTACTTCTAGAATAATTTATTTTTTTTTATAATAATATTAATTTAGTATATTATATAGTTTTTTTTTTTTTTTTTTTAAATTTCTTTTAATATCTTTACTAGTTTATAGATTATTTTTTTTAGATTATCTTAATTCTTAGAATTAAAATAAATCTTTATTTATTATTTTAAGATTAAAAGAAATATTTATATTATTATTTATTTTTTTTATATTTATAGATTTTAGATCTTTCTTTATTATAATAGAAGTTTATATTATTATATTATTTTATATATTAGAGATTATCTAGTTTTATATATTATAGTATTAGATTTATTTCTAAGTTTTATTTTTTATTATAACTGCGTATATCAGGCCTTTAAAAGAAAAGTAATTAGAATTATAAGATTATAATACTAATATAATATTACTCTAGGGATTATAAAGATATAATATATAATTAATAAAGAATAGATCTATATTTAATAAAACTAATTACTGATTCTTCTAGCTAAGAACTAGTAGTATAATATATAGTTATATATTATATAATAGTTACTTGGCAGCTGTAGTATGCCTGAGACACTATTATACAGTATCCGCAGATAGCGGCGCATAACATTCTTCTTCTAGTATCTATTTTAAAATTTTATTCTAAGAAATCTAAATATATATAAAAATTTCTTAGATCTTAACTAGAATATTATTATACTATATCTAGAGTAACTATTATATCTACTTAAATAATAAGAGAGTTCTTAATTAATATTATTATCTAAGCTTTAAAATAATTCTATAATTTAATCTTAATACAAGATTTTTCTAGAAATCTTTTAGTAATATATTAATTCTAGTATTAATAGTAAATCAACTCTATTAAACTAAGTATATAAAGAATTTTCTAAGTATTATTTTAATAATTCTAAAATATATCTTTAAAGTCTTATTTTATATCTAATAATTATTTTAATTAATCTTACAGCTAAAAATTTAAATAAAAATTTTTCATGTTTATTATCTTAATTTTACTTTATTATTTTAGTAATAGAGAGAGATTATTCTATTTATATTTTTTATTTATTATATAATTAAGTTAATTATTTTTATTTTAATATCTTATAATATTTCTAAATTTTATTATTCTATTATTGCCTCTTTAAACTAATATTAAATCTTTTTAAAAAAGATTTTATTATCTAATAAAGATTATCTCTATAATATATTATATAAAGAAAGCATTATCCTCTAGATAATTAATAAATAAAAGAATTAGAATTATTAAGATATAAGAAAAGAAATTAATTAAATAAAGGATTAATATTAAAACAGTACTAAATTAATAATATATCTATTAAAATAATATTAATTAATCTTTATTTATCTCTTTTTCTAGGGATTTACTAGATAATAAGATATATAAAGTAGAATATATATAATAATAATAAAATTATAAAGCTCTAATTAGGGTATTAATATAATATCAGCCTATTATCTAGCCACTGTCAGGCCATTCCAGTGATCCGGGGGTGAACTGGTATGACGCCATGACAACCCGGGTCAGTACCGCGACAATTTAATTCTATTATTATAAAACTAACCTAGTTATTACTTATTAATATATATTAAAAATCTTTTATTATTTATTATATTTATATACTAATAGATTTATATTAATCTGAATTAAATAGCTCTAGCTCTACTTTCTGGATCTTATGATTCTAGCAATTCAACACTTTACTATTTCATCAAGATCGCTGCCTTGCGACACCTTTTATACTATTTGTAATAACCCTAAAGGCCAAGAACCTTATAAATAAACTAGATAGCTAATAGAGCTTAATAGAGTAATAATAATAATAATAATAATAATAATAATAATATTATTATTTTTATATTTTAACTATAGAGCCTATTAAAAATAATTATTATATACTACTATTTATAGATATTATATAAATACATTTAAGATATATTATATTACTGGTAGTCTGGTTCTTAATTAGGAGATCTAGTAATTAGTTTTATTAAATATAGAAATATTTATCTGCTACTAACTATACATTATATCTCTATAATCCATAGAGAGCCGCTATATTAGTATTGCGGCCTCACAAACCATAAGCTACTTAGCTAATAGATCCGTGTATAAATAAATCAATCAATCAACTAATTAACAGACCGAATTGCTGCAACTTGCTACGTAGTACAAGCTCTGCGGTCAATTCTACTAATTCAATACTTGACCAATTCCATCAAGATCGCAGTCTTGCGACAATACATGCATCTCAGCTAGCTAGATAATTTTGTTTTGATATATTAAGAGTTTCCTTGTCTGTCATCTCTTGCCTAACGCATGTTTTTACAAATGGCAGCAAGAATTAAGCAATCTGTTGACTGTAGGATATGCCGCAGTCTAATCATCAGGATACTCATCCATCATATTACTCACAAATTTTCGTGATGCACAATCCCAGCGTTTGAAATACCTCCCCGCCACCGTAACCAGTGCTGGCGGTAGCTCTGACATGACCGGTGTTATGACTTCAACATTTTCCTCAGCAACATATCGGACGCTCTTGTCCTCCACACTGGGAGCAAGTTAGCATTTATCATGCCCACATAAATACGCAAACCTCACATCACATGGTAGAAGCTTTGGTGTCTTCCGCTTTGGAGATGGTCCACCCCCATCCTTCTCATCCACTGCTCGCCAGCCCCGCACTCAGCATCCCAACCCGTAATTATGGCCGAATAGTTATAACGACGATGTCTAAATACTTGACCAATGCGATAGCTCACCCTCTTGTGCCCAGAAGGCCGCCGTTTCGGCTGTTTCTGCATGGCATCGACGGCTCTGATGACATGTACGCTCTCCATAATATGTTCAAATTCCAGCGTCCCACCGAAAATAGACGCAACATATTGCTCAATGAGATACACATCGTACGGAAAGTCCGTAGCGACTAGCTCCATTAACCAAAGAAGGTGATGTCGCAACTCAGCTGGCCGGAGAGGGTTTGATAATAACAAGGAGGACCAAAGTGCAGCATATCGCGCGCAACCAACGTCGACTGGCACCAATCGCCCACCGGGAAACTGACCGATACGTTGTACTGAATTTAAAATATTCTTGCTGCACCGTAGCACAATCTCAGATGTCCTTGATTCACCCAAAAAGGCCGATTGCTCCATTGGTGATGTCCCCAGAAAATTCAATTGAGCCCTCATGTCCGCCGTTGGGGTCTCTTTGCTGGAACGAAAGGGATCCATGTAAATCGGTTCACATTGGGTATTAGTATCCAAAGTGTTACCGTCAATGTCAAAACCCAAAGGAGGCATAACAATAACATGGACGTGGAAAGGAAACCCGCATGGACGGGCATTAAGTCCAAACCTCTGTGCAATATGACAGTATATGACCGCTGACACCAACGGTAGTGAATTATGCCCGGCATCATCCAGTGCAAGGCCTAGAAAGTTGTGTTCTAGGCAGTGATACTCCCGGCCGGGTTCGATACCGATCATGCTATGAGCTCTCAAATATGCAGCGATAGCACTCGCCTTTTCGCGAGGGCTCATATTGAGTGTATTTGGATGCTCGAGGAGAAAACGGGAAAATATCCCGTCCAGCCTATCGTTAATCTGCAGGGATTTTGAGTACCAATGCCACTGGTGTCATTTCAGTTTGCCTACCTCATCAAAATTTCCAAATCTACTTTCGGGTATGAAAAGGTCAAACGCGCCTACCGCATTAGCAAGCGATATCGCACTCCCATTTCTAAGTGCATCCCATTCTGGAATGGCGATGCTTCGGTGTAAACTAGTCAGGACCGCTTCGGCATAGTATCTTTCACAGGTGTTAGAGTAGTGTTTCAAGCAGCCGAAGATCACAAACCTGCGAGCTAGGTGGTCCTCTGTACACGAGTCGACGAAAATATTGCGCAGAAGAGTGTCTTTGGCATCATAACCAAACCGGATAATTGATCGAAATTTTTCTATCCTTCCAGTTTGACTGGTAAGGATGCTGTCCAGGAGTTGACAGGTGGTGCGATCAACAAGATGTCGGGTTATGTAGAGCGCTTTCCAATCCACACTCGAGACTGGGCTCGAAAGCTTTGCTGGCATGTCATGCCTTTGGGCCCAAAATTTAAAGTGAGTCTGGCAGTATTGCCTCCATAATAGTGGTTCGTTTGTAACCCCCCAAAACTGTCGCGCAGCGCATCCTACAGCGATTGCATCCGAGGCACTGCAAAACAACAAGATATTGTAGAGTATTTCTTCTGGAAATTCGCTGAGAGACAGGACCATCCCGTTGTGTGAGATTCGGTATGATCTTTGCTTTGCATTTCTTCGGTACTATTTGGGAGTTTCCTAGAGGCTGCCGGTGGGCTACGAACACGATGACGAGATTCAGCCCCTCTCTGGACCCAATTATTCTACACTACTCCGCATCTTCCGTCTAACCTGGGGGTCTATTCAATTTTTGTTGATCCAGGCTGAACAGCATTTTAATCTACATGGGCCAAGGTCAGTCAACAGCCCAAGCGGGCCCTGGGGATTCAAACGAGAAGGGCGCTACAAAGAAAGACTATTATGAGCTTCTTGAGGTGGATCAAAATGCGTCGCCGGAAGAGTTCGTTCCCAACAATCAAACTCGGCTAGGTAGCTGGACTGACTAGATCTTGCTGTCATTTATTTACAGGGTCAAGAAGGCCTATAGAAAAAAGGCACTGGAGCTACATCCTGATAGAAACTTTGGGAATGTACACGCCGCAACGAACCTGTTTGCAGAGATTCAATCTGCCTACGAAGTGCTTTCGGATCCCCAAGAACGATCATGGTATGATTCTCACCGTGACGCCTTTTTAGGGCGCGATGGTGAGGGTGATGTGACTGAAAATTCTCACAAAACGCGCATGATGTCAGCTGCCGATATTCTCAGATTATTCTCAAAGTTCAGTCCCCAGATGGAGTTCACCGACGCACCGAATGGGTTTTATGGTGGCCTGCGTGAAACATTTGCACAACTTGCGCTGGAAGAAGAATCAGCATGTCGCTGGGAAGACCTAGATATTATTAAATACCCATCTTTTGGATCTCGTGATGACATTTTTGCACTCGTGCGTGATTTCTACGCTGTATGGGGCAGCTTTTCGACCAAAAAATCTTTTTCGTGGAAAGATGCCTACCGGTGCTCGGAGGCTCCAGATCGCCGCGTTCGTCGATTGATGGAGAAAGAAAATAGGCGTCTGCGAGAAGGAGCAATTCGCGAATTCAATGAAGCTGTTAGATCGCTTGTGGCGTTTGCAAAAAAGAGAGACCCGCGCTATAAATCTTATAGGGATAGCTCGTTGCAACACCGTGAAGCGCTTCGCCAGTCTGCCGCTTCCCAGGCGACAAAGTCACGAGCAGCAAATCAAGCAAGGTTGCGGAGCCATGTCCTGCAAGATTGGGCGAAGTCCGAGGAGCTCGAGGAAGATGTGGCAGAAAGCTCCGACGAAGATGAGACAGAGCAGTTCGAATGCATTGTGTGCCGCAAGAGTTTCAAGAGTCAAAATCAGTTTCAGGCCCACGAGCGTAGTAAGAAACACATCAAAGCTGTGAAGCAGCTTCGTTGGGAGATGAAGATTCAGAATGACGAGCTTAACTTAGGAGATGCGGCCAATGATAATAGGGACACGAAAACGGCTGGAGATGGTTCTCATGAGGAAGAAGATCCTGTCAATATTTCAACAAGCCCATCGGAACGGAGCTTGGACCGTTCGAATGGCAAAAAGGAACACAGCCACCCCGAAAGGTTCAAATCTGACAAGCTGGTAGCCGAATCTTGCTGCAAACAACAGGGGTCGTCGGATTGCAGCCCAGGTCATAACCTCCAGAAATCGGCTAGTCACGATTATGATGCCGATTACGCCCCAAGGGAGATTCTGGAGCGCAGGCTTGACCAAGAGAACTCTCCTACTCAAATGCTAATGGATAGCGTTGATAGTTTGTCTCAAGGCCTCTCAGCCGCCAGTTTGAATGAACCTTCTTCAGCGACCGTCAAAGTTGGCAAGGCAAAGCAAAAACGTGCTAAGAAGGCCGCTATTGCGGATGAAGGGCTTCAGTTAACAGAGTGCACTGTTTGCAATGCTTCCTTCTCTTCGAGGAATAAGCTTTTTTCTCATCTAAAGTTGCATCGATAGCGGTAATACGCGAGTTGCCGCGCGAGACTATAGCGCATTTATTGCTTGCTAACTAACGGCTCGCGGTAAATAATTTCGATGCTTATCAGCAGAGAGAACTGCTCTACAGCTTTGCTAATACGCAAAACACACGTTATCATTTTGCTATCGCATCGTACACTCCGACAAACACCATGGGTAATGGCTTGCCGTCAATAGTTAAGTCTTAACCCAATCCAGTTTTCGAGTTCTTCACTACTTGCGCAACCGGCAAAAGGATGCCCTTATTATTGATGGCACCAAGAGCGGTTCCTGTACTCCAACCCATCTTTTCCAGCATCGCTCTTCCTTTGTTTCCCGCACCTATTTCGGGTGCTGAAGCACCGACGACGTCGCCATCCACGTAAGAGACATTTCCATGGCCACGCTTAGCTTTATCCGGCCGACTGCGAGATTTGTCCCATGCCATTAAAGCGCGAGAACTGAACTTTTCCTTTGAGAACACCCGTTCCATTTGCGATACCGTCCTATGCGTATATTTTGGTGTCCGTGACGTCTTTGACAGAACAGGAAAGCGAGATGAGCCTTTGCCGCGTGACTGTGAGGTTAAGCGCAAGGAATGTGCCATGTCATGAATAAGCATTCTGCGATGCTTGGTCATCGGAGGGAGTGATAAGCTGTATTTTTTTCGGTCTCGTTAACGAATCAAGGACATACGAATACAACTGCTAGTAAATGGAGATCTTACCTATTCTTTGGTGAAAGAAGGAACAACCGTATCTCGGATTTTAAATCCTCGATGTCTATACCATTCACATACTTGGTTTTTAAGTCCGGATCATTCTTGCGTCGGCCTAGGAGTCCTTGAACTCGAAGATCTTCCCGTTCCCTCTTCTTCGCTTTTTTCTTTAAGCGATCGTTGTTCCAGGCATTTACCAGCTCATTTTCCAGCTCCGTATCAACGGCTTCAAAATTGCAATGCGCGTGTTTCTTAGATTTCTTCTTGCTTAGGCTTGGCCTGCTGAAATCCATGACATCTAGCCCATAATAGGGATCGAGTTCCAGTGCATCGGTAAAGGCAGTTGCCGAGGCAAATATGCTCTTTTTAGATTTTTTTCGAGTCGAACGCGATAAGCCAGAGGGCGTGGCATGTGCATCCCCTAGCACCTCCGCTGGTGAGGAGCCGTGATGATCAGATCCGTCATCTTCGCTTACCGAGGAGCGAGTCACATTCTGCGAAATGGGCTGTATAGTTCCATGATCAAAATGTCGTCCCTCGGTTGAAGAGGAGCCGTCAATCTCTGATTCGTTTTCAAGTATGTGTGCGATGTAGTCAGCTAAGACATCATCCTCGTCTGATATTTTATTGCGATTGGAGTGGTCGTTAATTCCTATCCAATCGGGAGTGTTTTCGCCGAAAGCGACTGATGATGCATCGTCTGGTGACAAATCCGTAGATGTAATAGGCGCCTGCGTATAAGCTGGTGGCTCACCGTCGATTTCTGCAAGCACGCCGCCATTAATTGGGGCGCTTCGTGAGTCGACGTGGCAATTTGACGGTGGTTTGCTTCGCGTCCGCCTACCCCGGAAGATGACTTCATCCTCGCTCGAATCTGTAGGGGAGAGAGGACGTAGCCGAACAGGAAGTCCTGGGCATCCTGTCATTGCCACATTTTCGTTGGCTGGGCTGGAGTCTGAATGATATCCGCAGAAGTCATTTGGAATTAATTCAGATGTTTCCCCCCCCACGTGAGATTCCCCGTTTCTGGAAGGCTCCTCGGCTATGGAGGCAGGCTTATGTTCCTGAGACTGTTCAAGGTTGCCTGCACTCACAAACTGGACTGTCTGGTGACGGAGCTGGGAATTCGAATGCCATAGATTGCGGCATCCAGTGTTTCGTGCTTCTTGCTGCATAGAAAGGTAGCCTGGGTTTTGACCTTTTGGTAATTAGTAGAGCTTTCACGGGAAAGGGTATTTGCTTATGATGAATGCCGACCTGTCTGTGGATTTCTGCTAGCCTTTCGTGCGTTGGTCTTGTTAAAGCGAGCCATTGCAGCAGATAAACAAAATGTTCACTCAATATACCAGAATTGGAGTTAAAAAAGCCTCATAATTTGTATGGTAGTTGGCACACAACAATCATGAATATGGCGGCTGAGGTATAGTAACCTAAGGGGCCCCTTGTAGTGTTTTACTGGATGGGTGTTGGTATTTGTACACCCAGAAACGTAGTTTGTACACCCAACTCTTGGCGTACTAAGCCTAATCAGGAACAGAAACGTAATTTATACACCTACTATATAATAACACCCGGCAGAAAGATCTTGGCACATGCTAAACTAGAAAAGGAAATAGATATTATTTTATTTTTATTATATTTTTAGAGGAATTCAGAGCCCTTAACCTCTCGCAGAACTTATAAAAATTAATATAGCAAGCTAGAACTATATTATACTAATAAAAGTACTATCTAAGATAAAGTCTTGCAGAGAGGTAAAACTCAAAAAGTCATTAATATTATATATTTTATAGATTTATAGTAGAGAGAAATTATGAATAGTAGTACTTTAGTTTATAAGGAAATTTAGCAGGCAGGTGATTGTCAGGAAACGCGGACATTGTCAGCCAATGAACCCACTGCGCCGCAGCTAGTGCTGTAATAATAGTAGAAGAATAATAAACTAATCTAGTTATATTAAATAATATAATACTAAGATATAATAAGACTATAGTTATATTACTAGATATAATAAAGTAAAGCAGGTACTTTAATAAAATATATTAGATAATATAATAAGTAAAGATATATAAGAATTATTATTACTATATTTAAAATTTAATTTCTTATTTATTATTTTTAGAAATATAACTAGTCTATCTTTATAAAGTTATATAAGACTATACTATATCTTTATTTTCTTTAATTAATATATTTATTAAAGACTCTTTTCTATTTATATTAAAAATAACTAAGGATTAGCAGACCTTATCTAATAATAATAGATTCTTAATTTAAATAGAAAGAGAATATTTATTATTATAATAAAAAATAATATAAAATCTACTACTATTAAGTAAACTAGCTATAAGCTAACTAATACTAAAAAAATTATCTAATTTAATAATATTATTAATTCTTTTATAAGCTAAATTAGTGTTATGCGCTGCTACCTGCAGATGCTGTATAATAGTGCCTCAGGTATACTACAGCTACCAAGCAGCTGTTATATAATATATAATTATATATTATACTACTGGTTCTTAGCTAGAAGAACTAGTAATTAATTTTATTAAATATAGATCTATTCTTTATTAATTATATATTATATCTTTATAATCTCTAGAGTACTACTATATTAGTATTACAGTCTTATAGTTTTAATTACTCTTTTTTTAAAGGCCTGATACACGCAGTTATAATAAAAGATAGAATTTAGAAATAAATCTAATATTATAGCACGCAGAACTAGATAATCTCTAATATTTAAAATAATATAATAATATAGACTTTTACTATAATAAAGAAAGATCTAGAATCTATAGATATAAAAAAAATAAATAATAGTATAAATATTTCTTCTAGTTTTAAAATAATAGATAAGGATTTATTCTAATTCTAGGAATTAAGATAATTTAAAGAAAATAATCTATAAATTAGTAAAGATATTAAAGAACTTCTTAAAAAAAAAAAAAAAAACTATATAATATATTAAATTAATATTATTATAAAAAAAATAAATTATTCTAGAAGTAAGACTATATATAAATAATAAGTCTATATAAATAAATATAGAAATACTATTCTAAAATACTTAATTATTAATATAATTAGCTATAGAATTACTATAAATTAGCTAGTTCTTAAAATTAGATAATACTAGAGATTAAATAATTAGATTTCTAAAAAAATATCTATAAATAAAGAATTTTATAGAATATAATTTATATAAATATTCTAACTAATATCTATATATAAAAAATTATTTAATAAATAAAAAAAAGATTATTTATATATTATTATTCTTAATAGTACCTAGATTACGTGACTAGAAAGAAATATATATAACTTTATTAAAAAATTTTATATAAAATAACTTTAATAGTATCTTACTATATATAATTAATAATCTAATAATATTATAGTAAAAAGTAATAGTATCTTACTATAATATAAAATAATAAATATACTAGTTAGTATATAAATTTATATAATATTTTAAGAGATTTAAGTAATATCTAGTTAAATTACTAGATAATAAAGTATAAAAGACTATTCTATACTCTAAAATATATAATAAAATCTATAAAAAAGTAATATAATACCTGTAAGAACCAGAAAATTATAATATATATATAATATAACTTTTAATAATTAAATAATTAATTCTAGAATACTAGAGTATACTAGAATTAAACTATAATTATAAGAACTTTAAAGAAATCCTAATTTATAAAGTATATATATTAATAAATAGCATGTAAGATTCTTTTAAAAAAAAAATATAGTAGTAGAAGTAATTATAAAAAATTATAAATTTATAATAAAAGCTACAAGCGCCAGTATAGTACTTAAAAAAAAATAAAAAGTATAAAAGTATATAAGAATAATCTAGACTATTATAATTATAGTAAAACTAGATATATTAGATTATAATATTAACTAGCAGGCAGCAGAGTATATATACTAAAAAGTAATATAAAATCTAATAAAACTATAAATAAATTAAAAAATTTAAGAATCTAGAGCTTTATATAGTAAAGATACTAGATCTCTTTTTTAAACTATAATAATAAAAGATAATTATATTTATAATATCTTTAAAAAAAAAAAAAAGAATAATTATAAAAGATATAAATTCTTTTAAATTCTAGTATAAAGATAAGTTTTATAAGCTAATACTAGATTAAATAAAACCTATTTCTAAATAATAAAAAAATATTAAAAAAATATATATATAATAGATAGTTAGAGTATAACTTTTTATAAAAGCTATATATTATTAATATATATAAGAGATATAAAAAATAAACTATATAAGTAATACTTAAAATTTAAAGCTATTAATATAAATAAATATAATATAATCCTAGATTAAAACTAGCTAGAAGCTATTAATCTATTAGTAGATTAATATAATAAATTATAAAAATATTATAAAAAGAAATCTAGAAATCTAGAAATAATTATATTTATATAAAAATATACTATAGAAATTACTATAGAGATATAAGTATATTAAGTAAGAATCTAGTTAAAAAATAACTATCTCTAAATTAAAATTAATAAAATCTAAACTATAGAATTAATAATTTTAGAGTAATACTATAATTTTATAGATATTTTTTTAAAAGAAAAAATAGAATTACTTTTATAATATTAAGAGTAAGATTATACTATTAAGCTAGAATAGAATAAAAAATCCTTATTAAAACTAATTTATCTACTATCTTTAAAAGAATTATATATTTTATATAAATATATAATAAAAGTACTTAAAAAAGACTAGATTAGATTATTAAAAAGCTCTTATAGTTTACTAGTACTATTTATATTAAAAAAAGATAGTAATTTATAATTTTATATAAACTATTATAAATTAAATATTATTATTATTAAGAATATATATTTATTACTACTACTAGATAAAACCTTAGATTATCTAGATATTATAAAGATTTATATATAATTAGATCTATATAATATATACTATAGATTATAGATTAGAAAAGACTATAAACTACTAATAGTATTTAAGATATACTTTAAAATCTATAAATATTAAATTATATTATTTAGATTAATAAATATAC
>JAMABB010000080.1:0-11687 GCA_023625095.1 Aspergillus sp. S2111Y
TATAAAGTAAAATCTTATATAGTATATAAGCATTATTTAAAATTTTAATAACTATATTTATTATAAATTATTTTAAATAGTTCTTATATATAATTCTAGATAGAAATAATTATTAATTTTTAATAGTATTAAAGTTAGTAATTTATTACTTTAATATATAAAATAAATTATCTTATTTTAGATAAGATAACTTTATAGTAGAGTCCTAATAAAATATTTCTAGAATAAATTTAATATAAAAGTTCCTAATATATTCTTAAATAATATATTATTTAAAATTATAATTAAGTTTAATTAATAAGCTAGTATAGTAAGCTTTAATATTAAATAAATAATTAAAATTGATATCTTATTTAGTAACAGTATTTGCATGTTTAGTAGATAAGTAAGAAAAAGTATTAATAATAATATTATTCTTTCTAGATTTATAGAAGATCTTAAGATAGAACTACTAAATATATTAAAATACTTATACTAGATATAGATTTAGTTTTTCTAGAGATATTATATTTATAAAGATATACTTCATAATACTAGTAGTTAAAATATAATTAGTATATATAATAATAATATAATTTAAAGTTTTAATAAAATATCTAACTTTTTATAATACTTAAATTAGATATAAAACTTCCAGTTTAGTAGACTAGTAATAAGATTTAGCTAGTATTAAATAATAAAAAAAAAAATTAATAAAATTTATATTTTTAGAAATAGATATAAAGATTTATACTAATAATTTTACTTAATATAGAAGAGTATAACTTTTATTAATTTATACAAAGTATCTAGATTAAGGTAAAGCTTTTAATTATAATTAAAATAAATGAAAAATAAAAGCTTAATAAACTAGAATTAAAAATATTTAAATACTTTTTTTAGACTAGATAGGCTTAATAAAACAGGTATATATAATATATTTATAATATATATATTTAGTATTAGAACTGCTATATAGTAATTTAATTTTATATTTTTATAAAGATTTAGCATGCTTAGTATAGTTTTTAATATAATAATAAAACTAACTAGTTAAATCTAAATAAATCCCTAGATTGTAAAAAATAGCAGGAAAAATAAGATTATAAATAATATTAATTTTATCTTTAAAAGTAGTAAGATCTAAAATATTAACTTATTATCTTAAAAGTTTTATAGAAGAGAAGCTAATATAAATTTTTAATAGCTTAAACTTAATATTTATATTCTATAATTTTTAGAATACTAGTTTAAGGTATATAAGATAATTAGTAGGGACTCTAAAGATAATAATAAGATTATTAATATAAATATAGTAAAATTTATAGAATTTTTTTTAGATTTAAATTTATTTAATATTAAATATAAAAAATAGAATTTATAAATCCTATAATAATAATATAAAATATTTTCTAGCTATAATATATTATAATAGCTAGATGATTATAATACTTATATTTAACAGGCTACTAGTAAAAGAATTAATAGGTATTAATAATAGTAATAAAAAAATATTCTTAAATAATTTAAATAATTTTATTTTAAATAGGTATAGAATATAGGTTAGGTATAAATTCTTTATTTACTTTTAATAAATTAATAATAATATAATCTTTCTTAGTAGTATTATTATCTTTCTAGATAATAAATATAGAATATCTAGAAAATATATAGCTATAAATAATAGATATTTTATTTTAAGTATATAAAGGCTTAAAAATTTTATTGATTTTAATATAATCTTTAGAGCTAATATAATATATATAAGATTTTTAAAAATAATTTTTCTAACTATGTTTAGTAGTATTTCTATTTATTAGTCTTTGGGAATATTAACTTATCTAATTATATTAGAAGTGCTTTAGATATTAAAGTAGCTAGTAAATTCTTTAAAATAATAGATAATATAAAGATCTTTATTATAAATAATAATATTATTAAATAGAATAGTAATATTATTATAGTTCTAGATCTTAATAATTTTAGATTTATTATTTATTTTAGGTTTTAGCAAGTCTTCAGTAATAATATAGTTTATATAAATAAAAATAGATTTTATAAAGATAGTATAATACTTATCTAGTAAGTCTCTATAGCTACAAGCTAGATCTTTAGTAATAGTAGATATATAATATATAATAATATATTTAAAGTTAGATATAAAATCTAAATAAATATATTAAGTAATAATTATAGATTTATTTAAATTATTAATAACTTTAATAAATAAGAAATTATAATTTATAAAATAAGTATAGATAGTAAATTAATTAGATTTTAATTTAAAAATAAAATCTTTTTTCTTAGATAAAATAGTATAAAGCTTTATAAAAATTTATATTTTTAAATAAATAGATAATATAATCTATTTTTAAAATATAACTATAATATTCTCTACTTTATAAAATTAAGTAATATAGATAATTAGAAAAGACATATTTTAATAGAAATTAATAAAAGCTTTAAAATACTTAAAGTTAAATATAAATTCTTTATAAATAAGTATTTTAGTTCTAATAAGCAGTTTAAGTTAGAGTTAGTTAATAATATATACTCAGATATTAATCTTTATATATCTTTTAAAAATACTGGATATAGTACCCAGAATAAATAATAAAAATATAATAAATTTATTTATTTTATTTTTTAATTTAATATCCTTTATAGTAATTAGTTTATTTATTTTATTAAATTAGATATTATATATTTCTTTAGTAAACTTAGAATTAATAATAAACTAAAAATAGCTAGTATTAAGATAAATATTATAATATTATTTAATATTATTTAATTTAATATAAGTAGTATAGTTATAATAAGTTTTTAAAAATTTATAATCTTTATTATTTATATTCTATAGATATTAGTTAGACTTGATAACTTTAATAATATAAATATAACTAGTAGGGATAGTATTAATAAATGTTTTATTTTAATAAGATAAATACTTATATAAAATATTCTTTAATTTAAAAGACTTTCTATAATACTAGTAAATAATAATAATAAGTTTAGACTTAATACTAGTATTATATACTTTAGTATAATAAGTATTTTAATTATTAAGATACTTAGGTTTAATAAATCTAGTAAGCTTAGTATAATATATATCTAGTTAATTTAAAATACTATCTATTTAGCTACTAACAAGATTATAGAGATTAATCTAAGTTTTAGATTTATTTTTTTATTAAGATAGAAGTAGATTAAATATTAGATTTAGATATAGTAATAGATTTATGATTTCTATAGTTTTTAGTAATATAAATATAAATATTATTCTAATTTTAATTTTAATTCTAATTTTAATTTTAATTCTAATAATTATTTTAAAATTAATATTTATTAGAATAAAAACTTTTATAATTATTATTATAATTACTATAGAATAATAAGTTTAGCTATTAATTATAATTTTAATTTAACTAGAAATAGTCTATCTATCTTTATAAATAATTATTTAAATAATTCTAGTTTAATAATTAGTTTTACTAATTATTATAGAATTACTAGTAATTTTAACTATATTTCTAGAAGATATATTAAGCTTAATAACTATATATTAATATATTTTAATATATAGTAAAAAGGATAGAGTTTAACTAGAACTATAATTACTAAAAATTTAAATTTAAATTTATATAGTATAGTAAGCTTTTATAAAGATTAATATTAATATAACTTAAGAATAAAATAAAAATAATTTTAAATCTAAATATATAGTTATTATTAATATTTTAATTAATATTATACTTGGTTTTATTTTTTTTAAGCTTTTTAAAAAAAATAAGCTATATTTATAATAGATTTAAGTATAAATATATCTTATTAAAGACTAGATTTAAGATAATTCTAAATTATAGATATTTAATTAAAAAAGATATTAATTTCTATAGTATAATAATAATAAAAAATAATTTTTTAAATAAAACTTTATAGAATTTTACTAGTATAAATATTCTTATATCTATAAATAGTATTAGTTAATTTATAAAATATAGCTTAAGAATTAGATTTAAATTAATAAAATAGAGTAGTAAGCTAGCTAGCTTTAAAAAAATAATATATAATATTATTTTCTTAAATTTAATAAATTATATAATAAATTAATTTAATATAGTACTATAAAAATAAGCTTAAATATTAATCTTTACCAGATCTTTATCTTTATAAATAATAATATTTTATATGTAGTTAATAAATATATTTATATCTTTATAATATATAGTATTACTAGTTTATTTAATAATAATAATATTATCTTTTTATATCAGGCTAAAAATAACTAATTTCTTTAATTTCCTAATAAATAATAAAGTTATTATTATTACTATTATTATATAAGTAATTATTTCTATATTTATTACTATAATTAAAGCTATTAGAATTATCAGGATTATTATTATTAGATAAGTCTAGATTCTAATAATTATTAGTTTATTATTCCTAGATATATTTAATATACTTAATAAACTCTTAAATTAAGTTATTTCTAAAGCTAGATAAAGTATTAATCAGTACTTTTTTAGTTTCTTAATAATAATTAGTAAAGATTATTTAAAATAGATTTAGTTCTAGCTTCAGGTCTAGCTTTATAAAAATACTAAGTATTACTCAAGCTAGTATATAAATTTATATTAAAATAATTACTAAAGTAGAAGTTAAAGCTATAAGATTATTTTATATAATATTTAAAAGTTAGGTTCTAATAAAGTAGTAGATTTTAACTATAGTTAAAATATAGAATAGGTTTAGTAAATACAGACTTAGTATTTACTAGTTCTATAAATACAGGTTTAATAAATATAGATTTAATAGATCCTGGTTCTATAAGAGCTGTTTTAGTAAGTATAGGTTCTAGTATAGTTTACTTAATAGATTTATTAGTAATATTAGATATAGAGAATTTAATAATTAGTAATATAATACTAGAAATAGCAGGTTTAATATTCAATAATTTAAAAGCCCGATATTTTACTACTTTTGTAATATTTTTAATAGGAATCTTAATAATTAATATTAAATATTAATAAATAATAAATAGTAAGTTTAACAGGTCTTTAAAAAATACTCTAATTAAGAAATAATAGATTTAAATAATTTAATATTTTTAAATTTAAATAAAGATTATTAGTAAACTAGTACTTTATTTTTCTTATTAGATATTATTAATAAGCTTAATATACTTTATAAATATAAGTATTCTAATAATTTTTCAGGATTAGTATAATTAATTTTAATTAACAGGTTTTTAATAATCTATAAAAGATAATTAGATAATTTAATAAGATCTGAAATCTCTAAAAACTTTACTAGCTTAATAATAGCTTAGTTTAATAAAGATCTTAAAATTTCTTAATTGAAAAAGAAACTAATGTTTTAACTAGATTTAAGAGAGGAATAGTAAAGAATAAGATATTTAATTAAGTATAATAGTTTTATTAAAATTAAATATTTTTCTAGATAGTAAGATAGAATAAAAGTATAATAATTAATAAATAAATTTAATAATATATTAATTAAAATAAATAGATATTAATCTAGTAACTAAAAATATATAATTTTAGGATTACTGTTACGCTATGCTTAGTCATGATAATACTTAACCTCTTGTTAATAGTTAGGTAAAGGATTATCTTTAACTTTACTAAGAATATAAGCTTTTATTTAAATTAAGTTATAATATATGGTAATATATCTAATATTACTAGTTAAAAAACTAGATAAATAATAATATTATAATTTATTTTTAAAAAAGATTCTTCTTTACTATTATTTAATAAATATTTATTATCTATAATATCTTTACTATTTATAATACTTACTAGCTCTACTTTATTTCTTTATTAATCTTTATTTTATTGTTATCTATCTTACTTTCTATTTTTAATATTAAGTTAGAAATAAAACAATACTAAGATAGTACTAAATATACTATTCTAGTATAATTAATCTAGTAAATATATAATATATAACTAGCTTGCTTATATTATATAAACTATGATACTTAATATAAAATTATATATTTAGTAAGTATAGCTTTAGAACTTATATATTTCTATTTATTTTATACTCCTTAATCTAGATTCTAGATATTATTAACTAATTAATTTATTTATCTATATACTAAGTAACTAACTAATACTCTACTAATTAATAATATTTAATTTAATATTACTAATATTTAATCTAGAGAAGCTTACTATATAGATATCTTAGTTCTTAGAAACAGGATACTAAAATATATATATTTTTTTAATATACTATTACCTTACCTATACTAGTTTATTTATTCTAAAAAATTTCTAATATTAATACTAGAAGAAACAACTAGATCTAGTTTTAAATTAGCTAGATCTAGATCTAGATTAGAACTAATTATTATTACTGAAATTAGTATAAAGTAAACTAGTAAAATTCTAGTATAAAGTATTTTATATCCTGATTTTTAGTTATATAACTATATTATAATATTTAAAGCAGTTATTAAGTATTTTAATAAATTAATTATAGATATAGAACTTAATAAAGATTTTATTAGCTTTAAAGCTATAAAACTATTAAATAAAATTCTCTAGAATCTTAAACTAATCTCTATTCTAGTACTAGTAATTATATTTATTATAATAGAAAATATTATAATTCCTGTATTTATATCTTAAATAATTAAAAGTATTCTAGTTTTACTAATTATATATTCTATACTAGTAATTATACTATTAAGCTATAGTACTATCTTTTAATAAACTACTACTATTACTATATAAAGTATATCTATTTTATTAATAGCTATTCTATATAAATCTAAGAAATATTAAAATTATTTTATTTTTATTTATACTTTACCTGATTACTAATACTATTTTTTTTTTAATTAAATATTTATATTAATTACTCTACTAGTTTTTATATATTCTATATTAATATAAGGCCTGTCTAGTTTAGTATCTGATTTTTTATTATTCTTAATAAACTAAGTATTATTTTTAATTAACTAAATTAGAAAAACTACTAGTAAAGTAAGCTATATACTACCTACTATTATAAAAGAATTTAGTAAATCTAGTTAAAGCATAATTTTAATTATAGAAGATTATATTTTTTTATACTAAGAATTTTATTTATAGTACTAATCTCTATAACTAGTATATATAATTAATACTAGAATTTTTTTTCCTTAACTAGTAATAGTATTATTTTTATCTTTATATAAATAGTATCTAGTATATAAAATATAATATTTAACTAGCTTTAGATAATAATTAATATAATAGTAACTTAAGTACTATAAAACTTATTTTTATTATAGATATTTAATCTTAATATCCTTTATTAAGGATTATCTTAGTCTATATCTTACTAGTAGTTATATAATATAGTACCTATCTTTCTTAAATATTAATATATACTATAGAATATCTTTAGCTATATTTAATCTATATTTTAAATAATATCTTAATTTTAGTAGTATTAGGATTATTATTATTAAAAGATATTTAGCTATTAATATTAGTACGTAAAATATTAGGGTGTTAATATTTATTATTATTATTATAGTTATTCTAAGGCTAGTGGTTATCTTGGTTAGTATAGCCACTATAAAAGCTATTGATACAAGTATTATAGCTATTACAGGAGTAGTTATTATTATTCAGGTAACCTGAATTATAGATAGAGCTAGTATTACTGTTAATTATCTGATATTAATTTATATTAGTATATCTATTTTAATTCTGCTATAGTTAATAGCTATAGTCTTCTTAATTAGATCTAGCTTAAAAATTAAATACTGCTCTATTATTATTATAGGCAGGCCTGGGATAAGTATTTAACTAGAAGTTTAACTAGTAATTTAACTAGTATAATAAGTAGAATAGATAGTTAGATAGATAGCTTAGTATATATATATATAGTTTTAACTACTATATTAATTAGCAGGTAAGTTCTATTAGTTATAGAAAGTACTAGGAGTAGAGTTTTAATTAAGACTAGAATTATTATTACTACGGGAATCTTAGTAATTATATCTCTTATAATACTAAGTAGTAATATTCTCTTATAGAAATTACTTTTTTTTAAGGATTTTAAGAAACTAACTAAGGATTATAGTATCTTTAGATATAGAAATATCCTATTAAAAATTAGATTTAAGTTAATCTTAAATTATTTATATTTAGTTTAAGGGGTTAGTAAGATTAGTAGTATAAGTATAATAGATAATCTCTTTAGTAAAGCTTTAAAAGATTTATCTAGTATAGATATTAGAGTAACTATAGAATAGAGAGATTAGCTTATATAAAATTACTTAAGTATTAAATTTAAAATATTTTATAATTAAAATAAGTTATCTAGTTTCTATAAGAGTAGTATATAATATAATTTTCTTAAGATTATTTAATTAGATAGTAAACTAATTTAATATAGTATTATATAAATAAACTTAAATATTTACTTTTATTATATCTTTATCTTTATAAATAATAGTATCTTAAATATAATTAGTAAAGATATTTATACCTTTATAATAAATAATATTATTAATTTACTTTATAGTAATATTATTAGTAAGATCTAGCTAGAAATAATTAATCTTTTTAGTTCTCTAGAATTTAATAAAGCTATTAATAGCCGGTATAATAGATATATTCTAGTTTTAGATTTAATTAGTATTCTAATTACTATTTAGATTTAGATTTAGATTAGGATTAGGATTTAGATTAGACTCTGGATTATTATTATTATTAGAATTATTAGGATCTCCAGGATTAATAGCTCTAACTCCTGCGGCTCGGTAATAGTAAGAATTATAGTGTAAGGCCTTGCAGGAATCACGTGGTTGATGCCTGAGGCTTACAATGTCTGTGCGCTACTTAATGGGTTCTAGGGGAATCGCGAGATATCTCGCGATTCATGTGGTCTTTTGGTAAAGTCTTATAGGTTTCACGTGACCCTAGCACGAAAACTCTTATATATAGACTTGATTTAAGTATTATTTAAATTAAATTAGGTGTTATTTAGTATCTTTCTAGATTTAATAAATTAGCTAGTCTATATTAGCTTAATTATTATATATTAGTATTATAAGATTAGTTATGCTTAGTCTAGTATTAATATTTCTTATTCTAGTACCTCCGGTAGAACTGGTAGGATTTATAGAGCTTAATATTATTAGAATATATTAAGAGCTAGAGTTATAATAAGTATTATATTGAGAATATAGTAATTAGCTGAAGATAAAGTAAGATTTAGATCTAGATAAATAACTAGTTTATAGTAAATCCTCTAGTAGAGATAGGTAAGATATAGGAAATAGTATTAATATCTTAGTTAAAGCTCTTTAAACTATAGTAGATAAAGATTCTTTTAACTTAATTAAAGATATAATAATAGGAATACTTAGGTAAGTACCTGGTAAAGAACAGGGAGACTTATAAGTAGTAGTATTAATAGATACTAAGTAATAAATAATTAGTAATTTAATTAAGACTAGAGTATTATTAGCTATACTATCTATACTAAAATCAATTAGTATAGTAGAGATTAAGAAAGCAGGGTAATTATTAGGTAACTTAGTAAGAATTATATTAGTAGAACCAGATATATATATATATTAGTTAGTATATACTTTATCTTTTAATATATTTAATAAAATTAAAATAAAGTAGAAAATAGAGTAAGATATGGTATAATCTAGTACTTAATAAAGATTTATAGTATTAGCTTTAACTAGTAAATTAGTAGTAATTTATTTAATATATTCTAGTTAGTTAATTATTTTTAGAGTATTTATAAGCTTAATAAATTTTACTATTATATAGTATAGTAAAGATTAGTAGATCTTCTAATTAGAAGAAAATAAAAGATTTTTAATAAAAGTTAGTAGAGAATAAGTAAAGATATAATATTTAATTAAATAAATAATAAATTTATTAAATTCAGTAATATTAGAGCTTACTAAATAATATCTAAATATAGCTAGCTAATAGGCTAGCTCTAAAATATATTTAGAAGAATAAACTAATATTAATAGATAATTTTATATAAAGTAACTTAATTAGAATACTAGATTAGTAATAAATCTATAAAAAAAATAAAGTTATTAGTATTAGTACTATAATAATTCCAGGTATTAAATAAAATAAGTAATTTAAATAAGTATATTAAATAGTTAATTCTAGCTTGATCTAGGACATGTTACTAATTATAGTAAGTTAATATTTAATATATCATAAAATTAGTTAAATAATGCAGAAACTAAGTGAAGAATTAGTAAGAAGCTATAGAAGATAGGAACCGTACAGTTGACTATAAAGACCAGTGACGCGAAGCGTCCGGAAAAACAGTAGTAGCGATAACCAGAGGGGTTGGCAAGGTAAGCCTGCAACATAATAAACCTGAATTTATTATTTTACTTTAATTAATATATAATATATTCTATTTTTTTATCTATAATATTATTTATTAATTATTAAGTTTAATCTCTAACTTTTCTTATATTATCTTTAATTTATTAATTTTTATTAATTTCTTACTTTTTTTATTAATATATATTAAATGCCTATTTATTCTTATTATTCTTACTTAAAACTAGTTTTATTTTATTAAGTAATTATGATAACTTAATTTAAATAAAAGCTTATATTCTTAGTAAAGTTAAAAATAATCTTCTTTATCTAATTATTAATAGAAGATTAAGTATTATTATAACTAAATATAGTATAATATATACTATTTATTAAAAAGATAAGTTTTATTAGCTTAAAAAATTAAGATATAAAATAAGTATTATATAGTAAGATTTAATAGAAAATATAAAAAAATATAATAAAAAAAATAATCTAATAAAATAGTAAATATAAAAATATAATAATATAAAGAATTTATAAAGCTTAATATAAAAAAATAGTCTAGTAAGATAGAAAATATAAAAATATTAGCTAGAAAATAATTTAAGAATATATAATACTATATACCTAATTAAATAATAGTCTTTTTTTATTAAATAATATAACTTATACTCTACTTATTCTACTTTAAAATCTAGTTTTAATTACTAGTATTATTAACATATTAAATAATTATTTATTAATATATTTTGTATCTTTATTAAAATATTATTAACTAAAACCTACTATAATATTAATAATCTATTGAATAAAAGTAATATTCTATTAAAAAATATAAAAATATTATTTAATAAAGTTATAATTTATATTAAAGATTCTAAAAATTTTTCTTATTTTATTAAACTTATTTCCTACTTTAATATCTAGAAAGATAAAATAAATATTAATTTAATTATATATATTCTTAAATTCTAGTAAATAAAAGTCCTGCTAAAAAAAAAGACTAAAAATATTATATACTAAAATCTAAAGTTTATTAAATATCTCTAAAAGACTAAGTTATTATTAATAAAACTCTAGATTTATTATATAAAATTAAAAAGCTTAAGCTTATTATTATTTATATATTTTCTAGTTATTTTATATTTATTATTTAGTATACTATATTTAATTCTTAAATTTAAATAAATAAAAATAAAGATTATATTATTATAGATCTATATAATATAAATAAAAAAGGTAAGCCTGATTAATATTTAATTTTAATATAATAAGAAATTATATTATTTATTTATAGATATAAATATATTATTATTATTAATATTTATAAGTTCTTTTATTAATAACTAATCTATAGAGATT
>JAMABB010000081.1:0-11617 GCA_023625095.1 Aspergillus sp. S2111Y
AAAAGATAGTTTTATATAT
Organism: Aspergillus sp. S2111Y; assembly: GCA_023625095.1. NCBI lineage: Eukaryota > Fungi > Ascomycota > Eurotiomycetes > Eurotiales > Aspergillaceae > Aspergillus > Aspergillus sp. S2111Y. The sequence goes on from JAMABB010000081.1 coordinate 20, forward strand.
TATTTTTCTTAAAGCTAAATAACTTACTAATTTATTTTATTAATTTAAATCTAATCTCCAAACTATGCTATATAAATTAACTAATATTATTTATAAATATAAAAATATTTATACTAGTAGAATCTTATAAAATTTTATTAAAAAAATTATTTATTACTATTATATTATAGAAATTAATATTTTTTTAATTAAATATCTATAATTTAGAATTATCTTAAATCTAGTCTTTAATAAGATATATCTATATCTAAACCTACTATAAATATAGCTTAATTTTTTTAAAAAGCTTAAAAAAAAGTAATATCTCTAATATAATATTATTATTTATTAAAATAAAACTAAATATAATACTAATTAAAATACTAATAATAATTATATTTTTAAATTTAAAACTAATTTTACATTTTTTTTCAGTTATACTAATACTAATTCTTATAAAAGTTTATTATACTACTAAAACCTAAATTTATATTTTTAGTAGTAGTTATAGTTCTAGTTAAACTCTATTTCCTCTACTATATACTAAAATATACTAATATATAGTTATTAAGCTTAATATACCTTCCAGGAATATAATTAAAATTACTAGTAACCCCGCGGTAGTTAGTAAAATTAATTATTAAATTAGAACTATCTAAATAATTATTTATAAAGATAAATAAGTTATTTCTAGTTAAATTAAAATTATAATTAATAATTAAACTTATTATTTTATAATAATTATAATAATAATTATAGAAGCTTCTATTCTAACAGATATTAACTATAGAATAATTACTAGAATTAGAATTAAAGTTAGAATAGTATTTATACTTATATTATTAAAAATTATATAAATTCTAAGTTTATTATTATATTTAAATCTAATACTTAACCTACTTTTATTCTAATAAAAAATAAACTTAAAGCTTAAATTAATCTTTATAATTTTACTAATAGCTAAATAAATAGTATTTTAAATTAACTAGATATATATTATACTAAATCTACTAGATTTATTAAATCTAAGTATTCTAATAACTAGAATACTTATTATACTAAAGTATATAATACTAGTATTAAGCTTAAACCTGCTATTACTACTTGCTAATATTATAAGAAATCTTTTAAATTAAAGAATACTTTATATAAGTATTTATTATACTAAAATAAAATACTTAATAATATTATTTTTACTAGCTATACCTATACTATTAAAGTTATTAAGTCTAATTAATATCTATAAAATATAAATAACAAAGACTATAAGTTCTTAAAAATCTATTATAACTATACTACTTATATTAGATTAAATAATACTAAATAATATTATAATATTTATCTTAATATTAGCTATTCTTAGTCTATTATTAATTCTAAATTTACTAATAAAATATATAATATCTAATTTAATAAAATAAATAAATTAATTACTATAAAAAATATTAAATTAAAAAAAAGATAAGTAAAGTTATTATATTCTTATTATTTATCTTAGGTACTATATCTAGTACTTTTAAAGAATATATAAAGATTAATATCTAAATATATATTATTAATTAACTCTAATTTAAATTACTTATTAAAATTAAAATACTTATAAAAAATTTATATTTAATTTTAAGTATTTTAAAGTTTTTATTAGCTTTTATTAAAATATCTTTTTTCTAATTATCTATATTACTTAATCTTATAGAGTGGAGAATATTATAATTATATCTTAAAAATAAATTATATTATCTACTTATTTAAAAGTATAAATTCTAGTAAAGTTTCATATTACTTTATCTAAAAAATAAGATTTTATATTTAAATTTATAAAATATTTATCTATATTTAAATTAAAATTAAATTAATTTATTATTTATATTTATCTTATAAATTATAACTTCTTTTTTATTAAAACTATTAATAACTTAGATAAACCTATAATTATAGCCTAATATATCTACTTAAGATTTATATCTAATTTTAAATATATTATAATATATTATATATCTACTATTATTAAAGATCTCGCTTATAGCTATAAAGATCTACTATATAAATAATATATTCCTAATATAAAATCTATTTTTATTTATTATTAATATATTGAAGATATCTTTATATATATAAACTATATTCTTACTAAAAAAGATATATCTAAACCTAAAATAATTAATAAATCTAAAATTATTAAGACTTAAAATTATAATAAGATTACTATTCTAACTAGTAATATTATTATTTATAGTAAAGATCTTTATATTATTTATTATTTTAAAGAATTTACTAGCTGTTTTAATATATCGCGGTACTGACCCGGTTGTCGCATATCGACACTTGCCGAAGGCCTCCTGTTGTTTGTCATGTTTACATACCAACGGGTTTATATTGTTCTGACCAGATAGCTTTAGCTCTGCTTCCTAGATCCTATTAATTAAACCAATTTAATACTTCACTAATTTTATCAAGATTACTATTATATAATAGTGGTAGCATGTCCTACTAGTCAGGAATATCTAGAAATTATTATTATTAAATCCTAAAAGCTTTAATTATTTAAATATTATATTTACTAGAGTATTTTATTAGATATTATATTAGAATTTTAATTAATAATTATCTCTACTAGAGCTTACCCTACTTAATATAGCTTTACTACTAGCTAGAAATAATACTAGTAAATAAAATTATTAACTATTTATTTTTTTTATTTTTAATATTATTAAATTTATTAAGTAATTATTCTAAGTTATATTTAAATAAGCTTATTTATTAATTATATATTTACTACTAATCTACTAGTTATTTTACTAAATAGTTTACTAGTTAAAGTATCTATTTATTTTTTTATTTATTATTTATTACTATCTTTTCTATATTATTAAAAATTATTCTATATCTTATTAATTAGGTATTAAAATATTCTACTATTTATAAAGCTACTAAAAAGTTCTATTATTTAATTAAGTATTTTAAAATTAATAATATAAATACTTTTCTTTATTAAATAGTAAATAATTAAATTTTTAAAGTAAATATTACTAGGCCTACTCTATCTCTTAATAGTTGTTACAAGCTTACCTTGCCGCCTACTGCCACAAACCCCTCTGGTTATTGCTATTACTGTTTTTCCGGCTGCTTTGTATTGTTAGTCTTTATGGTTAACTGTATAATTCCTGTTTTTTATAACTTTATTCTAGTTTTTTGCTTAGTTCTATATTAACTAATTAATTTATAATATACTAAATTATTAACTTGTTATAATTAGTAATATGTCCTAGGTTAAGCTAGGATTATTTATAAAATATATTTATTTAAATTATTTCTTTTAATTAATATCTGAAGTTATTATAGTATTAATACTAAGGACTTTACTTTTTTTTATAAATTTATTATTAATCTAGTATTCTAATTAGTCTATTTTATATATAATATTTATTAATACTAGTTTATTCTTTTAAATATATTTCAGAGCTAGTATACTAGCTAGCTATATTTAGATATTATTTAGAAAGTACTAATATTATTAAATTTAATAGATTTACATTTATTTAATTAAATACTATATATTTATATATTCTCTGTTTATCTCTACTAAAAATCTTCTGTTTTTTTCTAATTAGGAGATCTACTAATCTTTATTATACTAAGTAGTAGCTGAATTCTATAAATTTATTAATATACTAAAAATAATTAATTAATTAAATTATATTAAATAGATTATTATAAACTTGCTTACTAAAGCTAATACTATAAATTTATATTAAGCTCTAGATTATATAGTATCCTGCTCTATTTTTTACTCTATTTTAATTTTATTAAATATATTAAAAGATAAAGTATATATTAATTAATATATATATATATCTAGTTTTACTAATATAATCTTTACTAAGTTATTTAATTATTATTCTACTTTTTTAATTACTCTTACTATATTTACTAATCTTAGTATAGATAGTATTATTAATAATATTTTTATTTTAGTTAAGTCTTTAATAATTTACTGTTTTATATTTATTACTATTTATAAATCTCCTTATCTATTACTAGATATATACCTGAATATTCCTGCTATTATATCTTTAATTAAGTTAAATAAATTACTATCTATTTTAGTATAAAAAGCTTTAACTAAGATATTAATACTACTTTTTATATCTTATCTTTTTTTACTAGAGGAGTTATTATAAATTAGTTATTTATTTAGACTAGAATTCTATTTTATCTTTAGCTAATTACTATATTCTTAATATAATACTTCTAATAATATATATTATAATTTTAGTTCTTAATATATTCTAATAGTATTAAGCTCTGTAAATCCTGCTAGTTTTACTAGAGATACTAGAATAAGAAATATTAATACTAGACTAATTATAACTAATCTTATAATACTAATCTAAAATAACTAAGCTAATATAAACTAGTTAATTTATTAAAATTAATAAGATATAGACTAATACTTAATATAGTTTAAAAAATATTTAAATTAAATTTATAATCTATACTATTATTATACTGCAGGAGCTAGTAATCCTGGAGATTCTAGTAATTCTAATAATAATAATAATCCTAAACCTAATCTTAATCCTAATCTAAATCTAAATCTGAACAGTAACTAAAATGCTAATTAAAATTAAAATATATATAATAATATTTCTATTATATCTATTACTAATAGTTTTACTAGATTCTAGAAGATTAAAGAAATTAGTTATTTCTAGCTAGATCTTACTAATAATATTACTATAAAGTAAATTAATAATATTATTTATTATAAAGATATAAATATCTTTACTAACTATATTTAAAATATTATTATCTATAAAGATAAAGATATAGTAAAAATAAATATTTAAGTATATTTATATAGTATTATATTAAATTAGTTTACTACTTAATTAAATAATCTTAAAAAGATTACTTTATATACTATTTCTATAAAAACTAGATAGCTTACTTTACTTATAAAATATTTTAAATCTAATATTTAAGTAGTCCTGTATAAGCTAATTTTTTTATTTTATAGTTACTTTAATATCCGCGTTAGTTAAACTTCTTAAAGTTTTATAAAAAATATTATCTATTATACATGTACAGCTAATTTTATTCATCTACTAAATTAAATATAAATAATTTAGAATTAGCTTAAGCCTAATCTTTAATAAGATATTCTTATACTTAAAGATATAATAATTCTAAATTAATTTTTTAAAATTTTTTAAAAAAAAATTTTTTCTAGGAGAATATTATTACTTAATACTATAAAAGATATAACTACTAAAATTTTTATAATAATAATAACTCTAGTTTTAATTAAAACTTTATCTTAAGTACTTTTTATAGCTAATAGAACTTACCTGTTAATTAATATAATAATAGTTAAAGTTATATATATTTATTAAACTATCTATCTAACTATCTATTTTATTTATTAAACTATTAGTTAAACTACTAGCTAAACTTTTAGTTAAATACTTATCTTAAGCATGTTTATAATAATAATAGAGTAGTATCTAGTTTTTAAGCTAGATTTAATAAAAACTATAACTATTAACTATAATAGACTTAAAATAAATATACTAATATAAATTAATATTAAATAATTAATAATAATACTGCTACTAGTTCTATATATAGTATAGGTTATTCTAATAACTACTTTAATAATAATTATATTAATAATAATAGTTACTCCTATAGTAGTTATAATAGTTATACTAATAGCTTTTATAATAGCTATATAAATTAAGGAAACTATTAGCTTTAGAATAACTATAATAATAATAGATACTAATATCCTGGTATTTATATATATATTACTAAAAATAATACTTTATCTACTAATACTACTGACTAAATATCTCTTAAGTATAAAAATCCTAATATAGTTATATAGATTAACTCTTATAATCCTGGTTATAGTATAGTTAAATTATTTAAATAAAATATAAATATTATAAGTATTATTAAAGCCTTAGTTTTTAACTATTAATATAATAATAAAGGTACTACTGATACTACTAGTACCTACTATAAAAAATATAAATTACTAAATATTATATTAAATATTTATACTTATACTATTAATATTAATTCTATTATTACTAGCTATAACTACTATATTACAAGGTTTACTTTTAATAATACTTTATATAAATATCTATCTTATTATATCTATATTAAATTAATTAATAATATTCTTACTAGTCTACCTAATATAGTATATATTATTAAATTAAAGTATAGTATCTTTAATATAAATACTTAAGAACTTCTATAAATCTATTACAGTACTACCGCCCGTGTTGAGTTAAATATAACTAAAAATTTCTTTAATATCTATATAGATACAGGATATTCCTAGATAATTATTAATATTAAATTTACTAAAACTATCCTAGGTACTACTATTAAGAATAGTCCTGATAGTATTATAATAAAAGATATAAAGTTATAGAATACTACTAATTATATTACTATATTTAATCTATACTTTCCTGGTTATTTCCCTACTAGCTATAATAAAGAATATAGTTTCATAAAGATTATTATATAAGTATTTCTTATAAAGAATCTTGAGCTATATATACTTATTAGTACTAAAGTACTTAGTTAAGAAAGTTTCTATCTAGATTTTAAAAAGAATACTATTATAATTACAAGCTATATTAATATTAAGATTATTATTTACTGTATAGTAAAGAAAAACTAAATTATTAATACTTTAATTATTATTATATACTAAATAATTATATTTTTATATATATAAGTAAGGATCTCTATTAAGACCCGTGCTTAACTTCTAATTAATTAAGATCTACTATTTAAACCTGTTAAATATCCTGAAAAGTCTACTAAATTCACTATCTATACTTATCTTATTAACAAGGAATTCTCTTTTATTAAGATAATTAATAAATTAAATAAACTAGTAATTATTATATACTATGCCGAGCTTAAAATAATTTTAGATACTAACTATATTACTACTTATTATATCTTACTTAAAGTAGTAGGACTATACTCTTAGAAAATTATAGAAATAATTAAGTAATATAAAATTTATAAAAGAAGAATTATACTTAATTATATATATAGTATTTATTAAAGAAAATATATATATAAAAGAACTACTAGTAAGTTTACTAGAATTACTTAAAGTTAGTTAAGAGTATAATAAAACTATAAAAGATATTTAAAAAATTAATAAAAATATAAAAAAGAAAAAATAAAATATTATACTAGATAACTTAATATATTTTGAAAATAAAGCTTATATTCTATACTTTAATATACTTCACACAGAAATCCTTAAGATTAATTATAATAATCTATAAGATAGATATCTAGATAAGAAGAGAATAATTAAAATTATTAAATATAAATATTATTAGTCTATAATAAATAACTAAATTAAGAACTATATTAAAGAATATAATATATATTAATAGATTATAGTATACTAGTATAGATTCTATAGCCTAATAAATAAACTCTTATAACTAAAAAAATCTATAGATTAGATTATAATAAACTTTATAACTAGATTATTATTTATTAAATATTAAAGAAAAGTATATAATATTATTCTTATAGTAATCAACTACTTTACTAAGTATATATTTTATATTCTATATATAAAGAGTATCTCTGCAGAAAAGTTTACTATAATTCTTATTAAATATATATATATATATATTAGAGTTCTAAATAATATAATTAATAATAGAGATAGTATTTTTATAAATATATTTTAGTTAATACTCTACTACTATCTTAATTTAAGTTATAAATTAATTACTATATACTATCTATAAATAGATAAATAAACTAAGTATTAAAATTAAATATTTAAGTATTATTTATACGCCTATATAAACTAGAATTAAGATAACTAGCTATAATAACTATTAATTATATAACTTATCTATAATAAGATTACTAGATAAAATATAAATAAAAGCCTTATATAATCTTTAATAAAATACTAGCTATAATTTTAAATTAATATTAAAGATCTAGAAGAAAGTACTATATAAAATATACTAGAATAAGTTAAAGAATTCTAGAAAAACTATAATAAACTAACTAAGTAACTAGAAAAAATAATTAAAACTATAAAAAAATAATATAATAAAAAATATAAAAATATATAATTTATAATTAATAACTTTATTATATTAAATATAAAGAATATTAATTAAGCTAGATTAAATTATAAATTAAATAACTAATATCTAGAATCTTTTAAGATTATATATATATAATACTAAATCTATAAATTATATCTATATCTTAAGATATATTAACTTTATAATATATTCTATATTTTTTTATTTTATAAATATACTAGAAATCCTTATAAAGCTTTAAAGCTAGGATTACTATTTATTAATAAAAAAAAAATATAAAATTAAAAATATAATTATAAACTATAAGTATAAAAAAGAACTTTAATTTCTAGTTAAATAATATAAAACTTTAATTATAATATATAGAAATTACTTAACTATATTAAAGATACTATTATACTAGATATTTATAAAAAGTAATAATATCTATTATAAAAATATAAAAAAAAAGGTTTATAATATCTATAAGCTATATAGAATTATAATTATAAGAAAAAAATTATTAATTTAAAAAAAAATAAAAATAAAAATAAAAATTATTCATTATTCTTATAGAGGGCCTTTTCTAGAGACTTTTTAAGAATATAAAATCTCTAAAGAAGATCTCTCTTAAGAATTTTTAAAACTAGATAGCTTATAGTACTATAAAGAATAGTACTAAAATATATAGTATAAAAATACTATACCTAAAATTATAAAAAATTAGATAATATTATATAAATATAACTAAGATTACTTATAAATAATCTAAAATAGGACTATTATTCTAGCTAATAATAAAAAAGATTATATCTTTATTCTTTTTATAAGAATAATATATATAATAATAAGTAGTAATCTCTAGTAAATTATAGTTACTTTTAATAGTATCTTTCTAAAGGATTATCTTACTAGTAGTAAGATATATTTCAGGAGTAACTATTCTATAATTCTAATAAAAAATTAATAAAATACTTTAGATCTAGTATAAAAAGAGATTTAATATTTATCTTACTATAAAACTAGATACTATATCTTTTCTAGTAATAAGATTTATATTATTTTAAAAGACTACTAGACTATATAAGTAAGTAGAGCTTGTTATAGAATAAGTATATATAATATATTATAGTAAAATCTAAAAAAGCTAGATAAAAAGTTAAGGATACCAGTAAGAGTAATAAGATAGAAGATAAAGATATATAAAAAAAAATAAGAATAATAATATAAATATAATTATAAATAATAATAAATAAGAAAAAGAGAATATAGGACTAGCCTTAATAATAAAATAAATAAAATATATTTTATATATATAATATATTAATATTAGCAGCTCAGGCTATAATAAAATATTTTTTAAGAAATATCTAAAATACTTTATTAGTAAGATCTTAAGTATAGAAATAACTATAAGGCTAGACTAATTAAAAACTAAGAATAAGAAAATAATATTATAGTATAATACTAATAATACTAAAACTTTAAATAATAATATTAGTATAATATATAAAGTAAAATAATTATTAAAAATAATAATTAATATAAAAAGATATATAAAATAATATATCTAAAGCTTAATTTAATTAAATAAATATTTATAGAGAATTAAATATTTAAAAATATAGAGTACAGGTATATTATATATAAGTAAAACTTTTAGTAGTGATATTAGTATAATATATAATATAACTACTAAAAATAATTATTAATATAAAAAAAAGCATAAAATAATATATTTAAAGCTTAAACTAATTAAATAAAGCCTTATAAAGAACTAGATAATTAAAGCTATAGAATATAGATATACTATATATAAATAAAACTTTTAATAATAATATCTCTATAAATTCTTAAGTAAAATAACTAGTAAAAAGCTTATTTAAATTATAGAGATCAGGAGAATCTAAATACTAAATATTAGTATAATTACTTAATATATAGTTAAGAAATAGTAATTAGAAATTCTTATTAATAAATTAATATACTATTATACTAACCTATAATATAGCTTTATAAGACTTAATTTAATTTAAAAAAGTACTAAATAAGATTATAAAACTTAAATAACTATATAAATAAAAGAAATTAGCTATTAAATAATATAAATATAAAAAAATACTTATAGTAATAAAAAAAAAAAAAAAAAAAAAAATAGTATTTTAGTTATATAGTATTATTAAATTATATATAAATTTATTTATAATAATACTAGTTATATAATAGCTAACTATACTACTAAAGTTATCTATACTTAATAAAGTAATAATATACTAACTTTAAATACTTACTATATATTTAATTCTAGATTTATAAAGCTAAGCTTAATATTATTAGATTCTTTTTTTCTAGCTTTATATCTTAACTATAAGACCTATTAAAAATAACTAATTATAAGATTAAGATTACTTAAGAAAGAAAAATAACTATTATATACTACTACCTGTAGATACTATATAATAATACTTCAGGTATACTACAGCTGCTAAGTAACTATTATATAATATATAACCATATATTATACTACTGGTTCTTAGCTAGGAGAACTAGTAATTAGTTTTATTAAATATAGACTTATTCTTTATTAATTATATATTATATCTCTATAATTTCTAAAGTACTATTATATTAATATTATAGTCTTATAGTTCTAAGTACTCTTTTTTTAGAGATCTGATATATATAATTATAATAGAAAATAGAATTTAAAAGTAAACCTAATATTATAGTATATAGAACTAGATAATTCCTGATATATAAAATAATATACTAATATAGACTTTTATTATAATAAAGAAAGATCTAAAATCTATAAATATAAAAAAAATAAATAATAATATAAATATTTCTTTTAATCCTAAAATAATAGATAAGGATTTATTTTAATTCTAGAAATTAAAATAATCTAAAGAAAATAACCTGTAAATTAATAAAGATATTAAAGAACTTCTTAAAAAAAAATTATATAATATACTAAATTAGTATTATTATAAAAAAAATAAATTATTCTAAAAATAAGATTATATATAAATAATAAATCTATATAAATAAATATAAAAACAATATTCTAAAATACTTAATTATTAATATAACTAGCTATAGGATTACTATAAATTAACTAGTTCTTAAGATTAGATAATATTAGAGACTAAATAATTAGATTTTTAAGAAAATATCTACAGGTAAAGGATTTTACAGGATATAATTTATATAAATATTTTAATTAATACTTATATATAGAAAATTATTTCTAAATATTCTTAGAATATTATTTAATAAATGAAAAAAAGATTATTTATATATTATTATTTCTAATAATATCTAGGCTATATAACTAGAAAGAAATATATATAACTTTACTAGAAAGTTTTATATAAAATAATTTTAATAATATCCTACTACACATGATTAATAATCTAATAATATTATAATAAAAAATAATAGTATTATACTATAATATAAAATAATAAATATACTAGTTAATATATAAATTTATATAATATCTTAAAAGATT
>JAMABB010000082.1:0-11450 GCA_023625095.1 Aspergillus sp. S2111Y
TAACTATATTATTAAAGCTATCTATATTTAATAGAGTAATAATATATTAACTTTAAATATATATTATATATTTAATTTTAAATCTATAAAACTAAGCTTAATATTATTAGATTTTTTTTTTTACTTTATATCTTAACTATAGGATCTATTAAAAATAACTAATTATAAAGTTAAAATTACTTAAGAAAGAGAAATAATTATTATATATTATTATTTATAGATACTATATAATAATATCTTAAGTATACTATAGCTACTAAGTAATTATTATATAATATATAATTATATATTATACTACTAGTTCTTAACTAAAAGAACTAGTAATTAGTTCTATTAAATATAGACCTACTCTTCTACTAACTATATATTATGCCTCTATAATCCCTTCAGAGCTGCTATATTAGTATTACAGCATCACAATATCTTTATAAATATTAAATTTAAGATTTTATTTAATCTTTCTACTTATTTATTTATTTCTAGATAATAAAAGATAGTAATTCTATATTTTATTTATAATAGCTATATATAGTATACTACTATTTTTAATAAAATATTTAATTTATTATTTAATATAAGCTTATTTATAATACTATACTAGATAAAGATCTTTTTATAAAAAAACTAAATAATAACTTTATTTATTATATTAAAGACTATTTTAGCTATTAACTAACTAATTATATAATTAATAATAATAATAATTTATTAATTTTTATTTAATATTATTAGTATTTAATTCAATTCAATTTAATTTAAGTTCATTAACCTGTTATAGCTTGATAGATATTCTAGCTATGCAGGTACTCTATTAATTAAAGTAAACTTAAAGCTATTAATACTATTTTAAATATAGTAGTAATCTTATATAAATAAAAATTATAATAATTAAAGTTATTCTATATAACTAGCTTATTATTCTTTTATTAATATTAATTTATTTTTATTACTTTATTTCTTTTATAGTTCCTTCCTACTTTAGTATTATAGCTTCTAGTTAACTTAATAGCTAGTAGCCTGCTTAAGATCTCTTAATCTTTATTTTTAATATTTAGTTTTATTACTTTTTAGTTTCTAGTTTTATTAGCAAGCCTGGTCTCTAGTATAGGCTCTAGCTAGCTATATAATTCCTGATTTTAGTAATATAATAGATTACTATAGGCCTAGTCTATAAACTAGAAAATCTAGTTAGTATTCTATATAGATAAGTTACTTACTTTTTATTTTAGAGTCTTAAAATCTCTATAGCTAAACTATCCTAGGATTCTTAATAGTTCTCAGGTCTCCGGGGTCTTTAGAAACTCTAGATTTATTTATATCTCTCTAAACTAATCTAGTAGATCTGTTTTTAATATAAATTCAGCTATATACCTGACTACCTTAGGATCTAAGACTAATTAGTTATAGCTAGTATTTATACTAATATCTATATATATAGTAATTTTAGTTATTATCTTTACTTACTCTACCCACTATCTTTTATATATTAAAAAAATATACTATAGAGTCTGCCTAGCCTAGCTCTAGTATATATACTAATTATTAAAGTATTACTTTATCTTAAATAGATAGTAATTCAGCGCAGAGTATTCTAAGTAAAGCTATATAACTACTAAGATATAAGGCTTTAAAAGACCTTTATATAAATTTAGTATAGTCTTTCTAGAATACTTAATCAGGTACCTAGTAAATTTTATTTTTTTAGTAACTACTTATTATTTTTTTTACTATTTATTAATTCTCTAATATACCCCTTACTTAGTTATTAAGATAAGCTAGATTATAGTTTTTCTAGGCTCCTACTTTATACTAAAAATCTTATTCTAATCTTAGTTCAGGTTTTATAGTATAGTTAACTTTATCTCTTAATCTATCTTTTTATTTTCTTATAAACTAATATATATAGATATCTATTAAATTATTAGATTAGTATCTAATTTCCTTAAGTCCCAGGTATATTAATATATTAATTAGAGAAGATATTAGTCTAAAAACTACTGCAGATTACTAATAGCCTAGATTCTTATTTAAGAATTAAAAAATACTATAATAATTACTAGGTTCAGGAATCCTGCAGCTACTATCTCTAGGATAGTGTCTAGGATTATATTAATCCTAGCCAGCTCTACTATATATATACTAGCCTGAGCTTCTAATTTTAAGTATCTTTATAGATACTAGCTAGATCTAAAACTTATTATTAAGTCTTTAACTAGATCTTAATATTTACTTTTATTTATATATTAGATTATATATTCCAGGCTTACTAGAGTATCTTTATATATAGTATTATAATACTTCAGCGCTTCTTTAAGATTCTTTATAATTAATACTAGGATAGTTTTTTTTTATAATTTTAGAATATAGATTTTCTATATCTTTTACTTTTTTTTCTTTTCTAGTTTTAAAATAGTATTCTAGTCCTGTATAAAGATCTTTAAAAAAATAAGATTCTCTAAATATTTTTTATTTAAATTTTAATCTTTATTATTCAGGTAATTCTATATAGGTCTGGTATAAATCTTAATAGCTATCTTTTTTATTATTTATTAAATCTATAGCTTTATTAGTAACAGGAATAGCTTAATATCTAGAGCTACTATAGCTATAGACTTAAATATCCTAGATATTATAATTACTGCATGTTTCTAAATTTTTTTTAGCTAGCTAACTAGTTACTTTTACTTTATTAATTTTATATTAGCAGGTATATACCACGCGGTGACTCTCTAAAGAAGTTATAGAATTACTACTATCTAGTAAATTATCTATATCCCTGTCAGGAAGGTCCTTTAGATTAATCTATAGATACTTTTCAGGGCTTCTAAGGACCTATTAGCTTTAATTATAAGCTTTTTCTAGTACAGGTTAAATCTTAGCTTCTTATTAAGCTAGATTTCTAGATATTTAGTATATTTTATAGATTTAATAGTAACTTTTATAGGATATCTAATTACTAATTTCTTATTTTTCTAGCTAGATATTAAAGATTTCTAGATATCTTCTAGTTTTTTATTAATTTTATAGTCAGATTCTAGTAGTATATTAAAACTAATAAAATAAATTAGTTTAAACTTTTTAGAAATAAATTTTAATATATATTTTTTAGTCTACCTATCTGTTTTATCTAGTATATTCTCTAGGATCTTAATATTTATAGTATAGCTCTCTGATATTATTATAGTATAGATATTATTAACCTACCTGTATAATATAATAGTAATCTCTTCCAGGATCCTCTAGCAGTTATTAATTAGCAGTATATTATAGATTAGGAAGAGAATTAGTAATATTAATAATTTCTATAAAATCCTTATTAGTATTCTAAATAATCCTAAAAGAATTCCTGTTATAAAGAACTATATAGCTTTATTTAATAAAAAGAATCCTATCTATAAAGCTAGTTATTATATATATAGAAGCTATAGATTATATAACAGGTACTAGTATACTATATTATTATATACCCTGCTTATATCTATTAATAATATTATAGTCTTCTTACCCTAGTCTTAGGCCTTCTAGATATTATAGATAATTTTCTAGATTATATAATTTATAAAGATTATTTTTTTATCTTTTATGTATATTTTAGGAAGTAGGCTATAGCTTTCCAGGACCTAGAAGAGCCAGGATATAATAATTACTTCTAGTATCTTTTCTAGTATATTTAATAAAGCTATAAAATAATAGCTTTTAAATTATTTAAAATCTTTATTATCTTTTTTCTATAGAATTACTATAGTAGATTATTAGAAATATTCTATATTATATCTAGCCCTGACTGATATCTTAAAGATATCTTAAAGAATTAGAATAAAGCTAGGAATTAATAATAAGATATACTAGATCCTGTTTAGGATTCTATCCAGACCTAGGGCCTTATTAGCGGGTGCTTGTTAAATTATCTTGGTAACTTCACGGTTAATAATAACTAGGAAATTAATTAGTTTAGTAGTTTAGTACCTGATATTTATTAGATTAGTTTATAGAGACTTTAGGAATAAGGCTTTTTAAAATAAATTTACTTTTTTTTTTTAAAAATTTAGATATCTAGGATCCTAGTCTATTTTAATACAGGAATAATCTTATTTTAGGCTTCTTTCTAGATCTATTTATTAAGTTAATATAAGTCTCTAGGCTCTTATTTTATAATCTTATATATATATTATTAGTACTATATTCTTAGTATTTTATTAATTATTCTTTTCTTTTTATTTTTTAGCTAATAATATCCCTGCCAGGCCTTCTTTATATAAGTAGCTAAGTAGATTCTCCAGGTCTGTTTAGCTATCTTAACAGCTATCTAATACTCTAGTATAAAGCTTAGATTAACCTGTATACTTAACTTTACTTATAAAGTTAAATTATTAATTTTTTATTTTATAATTTTAATTAGTATCCTTATAGCTATATTAATCTTTACTTTACTAAAGATTAGCTTTAGTAAACTTCCTGCCTGGTTTTAATATTTTTAATAGCTTAGGATTACTAGATTTAGTTTTATAAACTTTTAAAGCTTTATTTTATTTATAGCTTTCTAGTTTTTTTATTCCTATAGTTCCCGGGTTGGTATTTTTATATTAATTAATATATATATTAGTAGGTAATTTAAGTTTATATAGATATTTTCTACTATCTTACAGGCTACTAGCCTGGAATCTAATTTCTTATTTATAAAGACTAGATTAATTATTATCTAGTACTTTTCTAAATTCTTAGTAATTATACCCGGCTCTAGCTAGAGCTTAAAGCTTAAGAATTTAGTAATATCTAGAAGATTATTTATTTTTTTATTTATTCTTATCTACTTATCTCTCTATATTAGATAATAGAGATTAAGGTTATCTAGTACTAGCTAGTTTTTATTTCTTTTTAATAGCTTTTTTAATCTACTAGCTATATTAATTTATTATTTATTATATATATTAAAGATCTTCAGGGTCTTATATTTTATCTTTCTAGAATAATAATAGTAAAGCTATAGTTTCTAAAGATTCTTAGAGTATATAATATAGATCTAGTAGCTTATATTAAGTTACTTAAATATAAATATATATACTCTAGCCTGGTTTTTATACTATTTCTAGTCTTAAGCTCCTGTTTCCCCCTCTAATAGATAGATAAGATAGTAGGTAGTTTTAGCTAGATAGTAAATAATATTCTACTAGAGATTCTATTATAATTCTTAAATTATAATAATCTCTATCTCTAGAACCCGGGGGTTCTAGAAAAAATTAATTATAATACTATCTCTTAATTAGTTTATATTATATTATAGGATTTAGAGAGGCTTATTAATTATTAGAAATAGTTAATATCTAGTTCCTGGTTCTAAAAATCCTAACTAGCCTGGATTTAGTACTCTAGGATATTTTATTCTAGCTAATCCTAACTTACTCTATAGTCTACTTTCTTAAATTATTTAAGTTCTAGTCTGCCAGGATTATTAATTATATAATTAGAGCTAAGCTCTGGAAGCTTTCTATTATTTTTACTAGTTTATTATTCTTATTTTTAGATTATTTCTTACTAGATTTAGACTAGAGAATTTAGTTTATCTTATTTTAATTATTCCTGTATTTTATAGATATAAATAATCTTATCTTTCTAGAGATATTTCTAGTTCTAGAACAGCTCTACCCTAGCTTTAAATAAATATTAGAGATAGTAGAATCTTTATAAATAACTATTATTCTTTTCTAAAATTCCTTTCTTAGTATATTTATAGTAAATTTATTACTTAAAAGTATTATTAGTTATAATATTAGTTATATAGCTTCTTTCTTTATAGAGATCCAGGCTAGATTTATTCTACTATTCTTTCTAGGCCTAGATATTCTATTTAATAGATTAATATCTATATTATTTATCTAGATTAACTCTATAAACTAATTAATTATTACTCTTTTCTTACTTACTAGTTCTAGATATAACTTAACTCTCTAGACTAGTTCCTAGACCTGGACTGTTTACTTATCCTGAATACTAGAATAGACCTGTAGCTGTACAGGCTATATTCTAGTATTAGATTAAGATCTAGATATTAATATTCTATTACTACTAGATTTAGATCTCGAGGCTACTGTAGGGCCTGTTTCTAAAGCCTGGAAGTTTAAGATTACTAATATCTTAGAATTTAAAATAGAGATAACTAATTCTAATATTAAATAGGCAGGTACCTGATAATATCTCTTTTAAAATATTCCTACTATCTAAACCCGGGTTATCTTACTTTAAAAATATATACAAGCTCTTACTTATACTATATATATACTACTATAATTAGTATATTTATAGCTTATATCTTCTACCTATTTATATAAATAATCCTGAGTCTAGTGACTCTCCGTGTAGTAAGTATAGATAGTTTAGTTAGAATAAGTACTTTTTATATAACTATATCTTTAATAGTTATAGTATTACTTAATATAAGCTAATTAATTATAGATCTATATTCTTAGGACTATAATATTCTAGATAATATCTAAATCTATTATTTTATTTACTATTTAAGAATTTATAAACTTTACTATAATTAATATTTCTTTTTTACTAGCAGCAGCCTTAGTAAGCTAATTAATATAGTTAATCTTATAGTCTAGTCCCTACTAGCTAGTATTATTATTAGTTAATTAATTAATAATAATAGTTATTCTATCTAGTAGATTTATAATTTTTACTAGGATACTATTAGCTACTACTCTTTAGATAGGAATCTATATTTTAATAGCTTTATTAATCTCTATTATCTATTTCTAGTAGCGGCGTGCTACCTCTACCTAGATAGTAGAATTAAGTACTAAACTTAGATTATCTGATTTAAGCTAGCAGGTAGCTAGAAAAAATATATTAGTTAAAGCTAGGCTACTAGTAGCTTTATTAGTCTTCTAGAAGATATAATTTATTTTTTTAAGGATTTCTAGATTCTTATATTTATAGTATTATTATATAGATTAGGTATTTAGCTTGATAATAACCTTATAGTCCTGGTCAAGATCTAAGAATATAGTATCTCTAAAACTGCTGGAATTATAAGATAACTAGTAATAAGCTAGTAATAGTACCTCCCTAGTAATATTAGTATAGATTTAAATTTTTATAAAGATTATTTAGAAAGTATTCTTTAATATAGTAATATCTTTTTAGATATTATTAATATTTATCTAAAGATTAGTAGTAGTATATACTTACTCTTAATCTAGGGAGTCCTTTAAGAGATTATTAGTAATACTCTAGATATTTTAAGTAAATTCCTGAAGAACTTTAAGGATTCTATAATTAAACTAAAGTTTAATTACTTTAACCAGGTACTTTATATTATAAAACATGTTTATAATATAATTATGTTTAGTAGTAGAGTTTTCTTGTAATATAACTAAAACTAATTACTTTATTAACAGCAGTACTATATTAACCAGAACTAAATAAAATTAGTATTAGTTAATTCGGCAGGCCGTTACGAGAAACTTGCTTAGATTTAAAACTAAATAAGTATAGTTTCGCGGCATAATTTTAAAAGTTTGTTCTGCGCGGAAGTTGTTGTTTTTTTTCAATTTAATATTATTAGTAACAGGCTAATTAAATCTAAATCTTATTATTCAAAAAAAATTAATATTTTTTTAAAATATATAATATTACTATTTTCTCTTTAGATTAGTCTAAAATTATATATAAAAGACTACTATACTTATATTTTAATAATATTTAATAATCTAGATATTTTAAATATCTATATAACTAGTATATCTATCTTATAAATTAATTATAGAATCTTTTTTATAAATATAAAGTCTCTATACTATCTTTATTAATATAAAATATAATTCTTTCTAAGTTTAGATTAGTTATATTCTAATACTTATTATATATAACGTAGTTCCCGGGTCATCCGACCGCCTCTAGTAATCTGACCATCTCTAAAAAGTCGACGCGTTGTCCAATGTGTTAATCTTCAAGTAATTACCATGATATAAAAAAAGCGTTATTCAGGTCAAAAATTTATTAATTAAAAGAAGAGAATCTAAGAAGTAATTATTACTTTTAAAAATAATAAAATATCTTCTATATATCAAGCTGTAATTATTTTTAATGTTCCGTACGGGATACTCCGAGACTGACCAAATAGCTATGAATTTTAATTAGAACACTGTTACTATAACTACTGATTATCTTAAATTCAGGAGGACTATCTAGTGAATTAGATAGTATCTAGGGATTAACATGGCTGTCCTCCGCGGTATTCACATGTTGTAGAAATGGCTATGATAATCCTGCAGATAGATTCTTTAGTTAACTATAAACTTATTAGAAAGAACTGGGTATTAGGTCTTATTCAATACTATAGAGAGGTTAAAAGTTAATTTATATATTAATATAACTATTAGTAGGCTCTCTATAAGGATCCTAAGGTTATTAAAAAGTGGTTTAATAATCTAGAAGAGCTACAAGTTACCAAAAGGATTATTAATAAAGATATCTATAATTTTGATAAAACTGGCTTCGCTATAGGTTGAATAGCAACTACTAAAGTAGTTACTAGATCTAATATACCTGGCAGACCTTTATTTATTTAACCTGGTAATTGCGAATGGGTCATAATAATCGAATACATTAATTCTAAAGAGTAGAACGTTCTAATTTATATTATCTTTAAAGGCAAAGTCTATATTAAAGGATAGTATGTAGAACAAGCTGTTCTAAGCAGCTAGTATATTAAAACTAGTCTAAATAACTAGACTAGTAACGAGATAGGCCTCTGGTAGCTTTAAAATATCTTTATTCCGGTAACTAATAATTATATAGTTTGTCGATATCGATTACTTGTTTTAGATAGCTATAGAAGTTATTTAACACCCTAATTTAATAAAACCTGTAATAAAAATAGTATTATTCTAATCTATATACCTGCTTATTTATCTTATCTATTATAATCTTTAGATATTAGCTATTTTAGCCCTCTAAAGCGTGCATACGGTGGTTTAGTTAAAGAATAATTAAAATTAGAGCTATGCTATATCAAGAAGTTAGACTTCTTAAAGGCCTATCCCAGCGCCTATAGCAGTGTTTTTACTGCTCAGAATATTTAAAATAGCTTCGCAGCAGCTAGAATAGTCCCTTTTAATCTATAAAAGATACTAGATAAGCTATCTATTCTACAGAAGACTCTAATATCCCTGTCAAGCTAAGGGAGGGATTCTACTATATCCTTAAAATTAGCAATACCTTATACAATCTGTTAACTATCCCGAAAGTCTTCTTTAATATAGAGATCTATTAGTTAACTATCTCACGGGTCTCTAGAGATATCAATCAACCATTTAAAGCAGTTATAAAAAGGCTTTGAAACTGCTTTATATAATGCTGAATTTCTAGCTCGAGAAAACTGCCTTCTACGCGTAGAAAGCAGTAAAGCAAGAGAGAAAAAGCAGTAATCTAGACACTAAATATCTTCTATACAAGATCTTAACTTTACAGAAACAAGAGATCTTATTTTACAGAGAAATATATAACTAAATATAGAAGAAGACCCTCCCGCGGAGACTACTCAGGTAACTGCAGAGGTACCAAGACAATATCTACAGAAGTATTCTAACTGTGGTATTTTAGGCCATAATAGAACCAAATATTCTCTACCTACTAGTAATTAATTTAAATTGATACCTGTGTTGTTGCGTTGTTGCGAATTGCTTCAAGATCGTTGAGCGTAGCAGATTTTTTGGAGGTGGTCGGATTACTAGGGGCGGTCGGATGACCCGGGAACTACGTTAAAGTACTTTCTGTTAATCTGTATACTCTTTACTAATAAGATATTAGATAGTAAAGATCTTTTAATAAAATATTATAATAAAGTATTCTTTTATATTTTAGTAGTTATTAACTATAATAATATAAATTAATTTATAGTTTTTTTAAATTATAAAATTATAAATATTTTATTATTATTATCTTCTTTATTTATTAATCCTATTTTAAAAAAGTCTAGTTATTAGCTAATTATATCAGGAACTATAGTCTCTAGACTTTGACAATACTTAGTATTTAAATTATAAATCTAGAATTCTTTAATCTAGTAAACTAGCTATTTTAAATAAATTTATATTATTATAAAATATTTTAAGTTCTTATAGTCTATTAGTATCTTTATTATAATTTTATTTTTTAAATAATATTTTTAATATTAAAGAATTTTTTTAATAGCTAGTAATTCTTTTTTTTATATAAGATAATTTTTTTTTATATTATTTAGTTTCTTTGTAGACGTGTTAGGATAGTTAAAGATGATTCATTAATTGATGAGGACGGCCGGGTAGAAATAGCGGTATCAGAATAATTAATTAACTATTCAGCTAGTCTGAATTAATACTAGCGAAGAATTCAGGGAAATTAATAAAGATAGGCTTTAGATATTAATAAAATAAGCAGGCAGCACGGCTATAGATATAGATTAAACTAAGAATATAATAACCTTATTAAGTATAGAAATAAAATAAAGTATTAATTTTTACCTGTAGATAAAATATTAGAGTAGGGAAGTATAGTATAGAAAACTTAGAGTAATCTTAATAAGTAGAATAAATAGTAGAGTAAAACACGCAATAGATAGAAAGATAGAAGATATATAAGATAAGCTTA
The DNA here is from genome assembly GCA_023625095.1 of Aspergillus sp. S2111Y. Taxonomy (NCBI): domain Eukaryota; kingdom Fungi; phylum Ascomycota; class Eurotiomycetes; order Eurotiales; family Aspergillaceae; genus Aspergillus; species Aspergillus sp. S2111Y. The sequence goes on from JAMABB010000082.1 coordinate 10,636, forward strand.
GAGTTACCTTAATAAATAGTAAAAGAGAAGAGAATTATAATAAGTTAGAAGGATTTTATAAGGCTTTAAAGTTAGTAATAGTTTCTTTAAATCTAATAAGATTTTCTTTATAGAGCTATTAATTATATTCAGGGCTATATCTAAGCTAGTAAATATAATATTTAATAAAAGAAATATATTTATATTTATAAAGATATATACAGTAGTTAAGTATATATTTAACTTTATAATAGTTACTATTATTAAGAAAGCAGGTATCTAGTATAGCAGGAGATTTAGTATATTTATAAGTATAAGAATTAATAATTAGAGATACAGGCTCTAGTTAAGTTATAAAAATAACTAAATATATATTTTATAAAATAAATAAATTAGATAGTTTATATATAAGTTATCTAATATAATAAATAATAGTAAATAAGCTAGTATAATAGAGTCTTAGTTTAAAAAAAATATTAATAGTAGTAGGTAAGTTATATTCTTTATATAAATAAAAATAAACTTATAACTTAGATTTAAATAATATAAATATATAATAAGTATTATAGATATATTTTATTTAAATACTAATAAATTTATATATTTCTTCTATATTAAAACAGGAGCTAAAATCTTACTTAAAGAGTTTATAAAGTATATTTTAAGAAGTATATAAATTAAAATTAAACAGTAATTAATAAAATATCTTATTAATAATAATATTCTTAAAGCTATTAATTATAGTAATAATATTTAGTAGAAGGCTTAACTATATATAGTAATTAATAATATAATTATAATAAAATATAGTTTTTATTACTTATATTATATATTCT
>JAMABB010000083.1:0-10972 GCA_023625095.1 Aspergillus sp. S2111Y
GTGCAGCTGACGTGGAGGGATCATGTATTTTGACATGCGTATGGTTGACCAATTCCTTCATTCCCGTGGTTTGAAGATGCTTCGGGTTTTCTCCACATCTCCAGTACCGTTTAGTGCGGGAAAGCGTAAATCATAAGGGGCGAAGTCGTGCGGCATGTAGTCAAGAAGCTGAGCATTGCTGATACCAAATAAATCTGGATATAACCCCTCCCAGTCAGCAGTATAGGAGTCTGCTCCTGTGAGGCCTGGTGTAGACTGTGTATAAGTAGAAGTAAACATGTCCTCTCTACAGAGGTTCTCGGAGTTTATGTCATTTATAGATCCAGCTGAGGTAGTTATTATTGGAAAGTCAACAGCAGGAAACGAAGACATATCCAGATCAAGATTCTCCGCCATGGTTTGTTGGACCGAGAAGTTATCAAGAGCTGTTGGTGGTGAGTAGTCAGGTGCCATGGTAGAAGAGAGGTTGGCGAAGGCTGAGTTGGACTGGAGCCTGGTGTGCTGATCCGAGATTTGAAATTCAGGTGCACTTTCTGACGGGCTTATCTGTATCGAATTGAATCGTCCATGATACCTAGAATAATCTTCGTGGGGGGCAGCTACCACGCTCTCTGGCTGAGCTAACGTGTTCCTTCCTTCTTCATGGACTGGAGAATGCGGCCAAGATGGCTTCGGAACGAGATCTGGGAACGGGTCTTTCTTAAGCGCACAGACACAATGCTCCCCACGAGCACAATTACATTGTGGATAGGAGTCTTCTATACCTCATAGTTAATAAGAAGGTAGCCATGCATAGCAAATATCAATAGACTCACGAGTTTTGGAGTCATTCCTTGCTCTGTTAGTATTGCCACATCCACACTTGACATGTGCTGATCGTGATTCGCGTAGACTACGACAGTGAAGGCACTGAGAGACTGGTCGTCCTTTTTTATTAATAATAGTCAAAGGCCGCTCTAGAGGATTAATTAGCAAGGCACTAGATCAGTATCTAAGTACTGACAGACCTGAATGGGAACAACTAGCAGCACGGTGGCCACGGATACAGGCCTCACAAGCCCACTTCTCTCCGTCAATGAGCATTGCTAGTGGGTATGTTAAACAAATGCGAAAAAAATGCTGTGTTATACTTCTAAAAATTGATTTTAAACAGGGCGCAAAAGTATGAAGAGACTTGAGACATGTTAATGGGAGGAAAGAATGAGCTGTTGAGCAAGTTGAATTGGGGTTAAGTTATGATTCAGCCTGCCCTTGCCACACCCCTAAGGATCTTATTTGCTGCGTACAACCTAGAACGCCAAGCATTCACCTATGACCAATTGTCAAGTGATCAACCCAATACACAAAGGGCAAATATATAACATAGCTAGAATAATATTGTACCCATCCTCTTCCATAAATTAAGTGTGGAACCCAGCTCTGTGGCTTTTTGTTCTGTTTTTTGGTACGGTCACCATTTCCGTTGGAGGAACAGCACTTTGAGTGCTTATCACTGCGCCTTCAGCGCGGCGCTGATTTCATATTACGCATCTCTATTGGACGGCATCTGACGCCCCACTTCAGCGCTTCAGCACCCGTCAGACAGGCCTTCAGCCTCAGAAGGCCAACAATCGAGTCTCGGAGATAAGATCAAAGAGGCATGTATATCCCAGGAACAAGTCCATCCCGGGAACAAGTACATCTTAGGGACAAGGACATCCTAGAAACAAGTATATCTCAGGATCAGGATAGGGTATCTCCTAAGCCGCAAGCCACACGACCGATCTGGCCTAAGGGTCGTGAAGGAGTTCTGACCGGGGTTCTAAGCCTGAATCAGATACAGGCTTGTGGTCTGACCACCTACAAGGTCGGAGGGGGCGGAGCAGAGGCCTAAGGTGGTAGGCCCAGACACTGAAGACTTGGGTAGTAAGATCTGGTGCGTAGGCTTATTGACGTAGCACCCGAAACGCCAGACCCTGCGCTCCCGACCATGCCGGTCGTCAGAGCGCGGTCGTACGACCACCACAGACAGAGGACCGCCAACTGGCGTCTACGGCAGGTGCAAGACCCAGACGGTCATCTGCCTACATTGCTGCGGCCTGTCTTGTCTGCCGACCACCCCAATGTTTCTGGGGTCTTCACAATTCCACTTCGCGTGCGATCGACCTTATTGTGTCTTCATCCATCGCAAGCTCTCCCCCGAAATTCATAAAGAGGGTATTCGTGTCATCCTCCATTGCCGCCTCGAAACACTGTGCCGGAGTAAGTTTCCGCAGGTTCTTATCATAGAATGTGGCCTGCCGGTCTCTCGCCTCCTTCCTTGCCAGTTGTTCCACCTGCGACGGGTTGGACCGATCATCAACGCGGACCTCATAAGCCATCCTCCAGCGTCCGTTCTCATCTCGGTCCCGGAACACAATAGTAACAGGTTGAGAATCCGCCTCTGAGCGTGCCCGACTGGACCGCACATCCTGCGGCGGGCGGGCGGCTATCCGTGGGGTTATTTGCCTTCCACGTCGCTCTGTCTTTCTTGGAATTGCATCCTTTCGCGTTTGAACGGGACCAGCCGACGGGGCTCCGGTGTTTGCTTTTAACCGTTTCTCAGGATGATAAGGATTGTGCCATTCGCTCCCAGTATACTTAAATATCTCCGCGACAGACGCGACAAGATGCCGAGTCACCACTAGATCCTTTCCAAAACTCATAAGGACAGTGAAACTACCATCGTCAATTGCGGCGCGAATGCACTCATTAACTGCAACTTTGCGTAGTCGACCATCGTAAAAGCGCGCATATTGGCTGGGATCTCGAGCATATCGTTCGGCGATGATCTGCGCCTCAGCGAGTTGAGTAGGGTTCACAGTGACCATATCCATCTTTTTCCATGCCTGTCGCTCGTAAACATAGAATGTGACTGTGACCCTCCGCTCCGGTGGCAGATCACTGGAAAGACCCTCATGCATGCTTCCGGGGCGAAGAGGATCGGGAACTTCTAGGGTTGGTCTTCCCGGATCCTCTTCCACTGCCTGGTCTGTCGGTTCTTCCAGCACAGGAACATCAAATAGTAGATCCTCGCCCTCCTGCCTTTCAATTGCCTGGCGCTGAGCCTGTTCTGGATTGGGTAGATCCGCTCTGTGTCGTTCGGTCTCCTGTTGAGAAAGCCCCGGTTTAACAACACCCGCCGCGGTCCTACCCCCAACACCGTCCAGATTATCAACAGTGGCCGACTCCAATCCAGGGGGTTCTTGCATTCCAATATTCTCGGGAATCACACTTTCATCACCCAGCTGACTTCCCTCTTCCCGTAATCTTGTAATCAGACTCGGCAAGTCAGCGGGGAGCTCAGTCACAGGCCGGGGGGCATGATCCTCCCTGGCCCCAGGTGTTTGTAGCTGAGTAAGAGCATCTGCGCGCTCCCGAGCTACTCGATCTTCTTGGAGGACTTCTTCACCCGCTTCCGCGATGAGCTCCGTTCCATCCGCCATTTGCTCTCCTGCTATTCCTTTCTGAGCCTCAGCTGGTAATGGTCCTCCAGGAACATGTTCGGGGCATTCCAGCTCGTTGACTGGACGAGTTATTTCCTGCTCCGTGTGGTCTGCGATTGCTTGCAACGGACCCACCCCAGGCCGTTGCTCAGCGCTTGGCTCCGAGTTTGTCATGCCGCCCTTTGCGATCGGTTGGCCTCGAGCGGCAAGTGATCTTGTGGCCGCTTTGCGGTTGTCTTTCTGTGCAACATCATACGGTTTCCATGTTGCATCCCTACCCCTTTTTTGCGAAGTCAGCGGCGTAGTGCTTGACTGGCGGGATAATGTAGTTTGCATTCCAAGGCGATCTTGCACTGATTGGTTCTGCGCCGATGAGTTCATGTCCTCGTCCACGTCCACCGCATCTGCTCCCTCATCCAGTATACTTGACATATCCGTATCGCGTGGTGCCCCTAAGGTCGAACCATTTACAGCAGCCGCGTCCTCCAACACAGGGCCCCCATCCGCTGCTCGGCTAAGTAGGTCTTCTTCATCGATCTCTGTACATTTACGTTCCTCACTGTCAGAATTCGTTCCTCTACTCGTTGCTGGCTGTTGTTCGACATTCTCCAGTCGGGCCTGGTCCTCCGCGTCAGAACTATCCCAGTACATCTCCATGACCTCAGAGATAGTAGATGCTTCTCCTATGGAACTTTGAATGGAAAGCTCTTGGGGGAGAACTGGGCCGTGCTCTACCGCCTGTTGTCTTTCTTGCCGTCGACGTCGTCTATCTTCTTGACTCTGATGTTGTTCTTCGGGAGTTTCCGACCGATCCCGCCGGCCATTGGATGGCCCTTCATCAAAGCCGCTTCTCGACATATGGTCGTAGGCCGATTCCGATTGTAATCTCGGCACATCGTTTGGGACAAACAAGGGTGAAAGAGGGTCGTTGGATGATGATTGCCCCAGTGGAACGCTTTGGGAGGTTGTTGCGGAGGACTTGCCGAAAAAGGCGTAGTAAACGCTTCGTCTCACCTCCAGGGATGAGAGGTTTCTTTGCAACACCATCGCCGAGTGTAGTGTGTCCAAGAAGATATGCGGGCGGTCTAGTTGCTGGGTTTGCTCCTGAGGTATTCCACAGCGATCCTTTAGCTTAATTACTCGACTAGTGATATGTGCCACTGGCGCGGCCTCGTTCGGGATAGCAAGCGCAAAACAACCAGCAATCTGCTCGATAAGAGACTCGAAGGTTCCGCTGTCATAGTGGTAGTGATCCGGCTTCCGTGCTTTGAGCAGGGCAGCCCGGGCAATCTGGTGGTCAGGTGATTGTCTTGAGATGGTCTTGACTTGTGGAGTACGAAATCCTAGCTTCTTGGCAAGCACGGCCATAGTATGGATAACGCTCTCGTCAGCCTTCGCTCGCGCCTTTGCCCGCGTAGGGTTAGCCTTCGGGCCGCCCTGAACATCCTTGGCCATCTCCGGGTAATGTCGCATGGCGTACATCCAGATTTGACGATATCCAGACGTTAGACCCTCGTCACTGGATCCAGGTTGGCGACGGAAAGTAGTGTCAGATGTCTGGATCAGACAACCACGATCGGCACGGCGGGATCGAAAACCGTGGACCAGTGCACTCCGAACCGTGGGGCGTTGCTTATTGAGAACAACCAACCGTTTCACGGCATTGGCGCAGAGTTCCAGATAGTTAATATCTCAGAAGAAGGTGTGAAGGGATGGTATGATGCCGTCACACGCTGCTTGGGACCGTAGGTTCTTCCAGATGGCGGCACGTTCAGTCCGACTGAAGTCGGAAAAAGCCTCACCGCTGAGGATTTTCCCCTTCACTGTCTTCCGATCAACTGTGGATGCCCGAGGGGCGTACAGCTGCAGCGTGTCCACTGTATGTAGGTCAATACGGGCCATCTGAGTGCGGTCATGGTCGGCAAGCGTTGCCCAGAAATTCTTCACATGTGTCAGGTAGTTAATGAGTTCCTGGGACGACGAGTCAGAGATAGCCTTCAGAGAGCAAGGAGAGGAACCAACTTCATCACACTTTAATGCCATGACTGTGTTCAATGACCCAAGATTCAACCCATTCCAAAGCCCGGGGATTGCAAGTAACGCGTCAAACGCTGCACAAAGATACGTGTTATCTTGGGAAGTGAGCTGCCTTAACCGCTTGGCTTTATTCGGCGACAGTCGGCACTACCAACGGTTTTGAAAGAGCGCATTGCTCTCGTGCTGATACTGACGGATTTTCCGGTACACCTCCCCATAAGTTGGTGCTTTTTCGTTCGCATATTCATCAACGAGAGCGTTCCGTAGATCCGGGCTGATGTCTACAAGCGAGGATTAGTACGGGTGAGGAAGTCTTGCGTCGGAAAGCAGACCATTCAGATATAGGTCAACCGTCCACCACCGGTCAGATAGGGCTAAGGTTTCCTCAGCAGCTGTCAGTCTATGTTGCCCATGGAGGCATTGCACTTGGTGCCCACGAAAATAAAGGCGGGGGTATTCCTGTTGATAAGTTTTGAGTTCTTCAGGGGTCAGTCCTGCGCCACGGCATGCTCGTTCAAGGTGCCGCCTGGAAACAACAGCAGTCACGTGATTTCGGATGTCGTATCTTTGGCAACCGTCCTTGGCAAAGATATTATGTAATCGGTCCACATTTTTCTGGTCAATCTCACGGCTCATCAATGGCTGGAGAGAGATTTGGTCGAGGTCAATTTTAGCAGTACCTTGGTACTTGAATAGTCGTTCTGCGGTTAGTTGCCGTTCGGTATCCGTTAACAAGTCCATACCCAAGTCCACAAGTGACTTCGGCGTCTCTTCTAACGGTGTTCTAAGGTAGAGACGGGACTATTTATGTTTAGCTGAACTCCAAGTTGACGTTATGTGGTGCTTATTTGTATGGGCCTCGTGCGGTGGTTGCGGGTCGAAACGCTGAAGCGCTTCAGCGCCATCTCCCCACACTTCAGCGCAACCATTTGAATGACCATAATTTTCCATAAAGGAAATCTCGATCCAGACCTGAGTCCGCCAGCAATATTCATCTTCTTGCCCTAAAAAGAAATCATATCTCGTGTCGAAGGCATCACATACCATGGATGACCGGCCACTCACACAACTTTTCCCCGAGTCTTTCCAGGCTAAACGACCCCTTTCTCCAGCACCCACGCCAGTGTCCGCACATAAGGAACTGCAAGGCCAAAGTAACTGTAAACTAACTAAGGGGGAAAAGCAAAGGGAAAAGCCAGAAAAATTTAAGGATGCTGCCCTCCTCGGCCTTGCACAAGACGCTCGCCAGAACAGCTCTCAAAATGAGCGCCAGACAGCTAAATCGCCCGTTATTCGGAGAGGGTCACCCTGGGGCATATTGAAAGATCTTTTCACCTGTGATCTCGCAGGCCCCGTATCTATTGCAGTCCATAAAAAGGACCCTTCTGAGGTGATCGCTGTCCGTGCATTCTCCAAGGAAAAAGCAGATATATGGCTCCAGGTCCTCCAGCAGACCCAACACCCCAACATCATCTCTGCAACTGAGATCTTCAAGGACCTCGGCATGACATACTTCATTGTTGACGACCTGCCTCTAACGTTGGAACATCTGGTCGCCTGTGATATCTTCCCGTCTGAGCTTCAGCTGGCTTCTATCCTTGTACAGGTATGGATCATCAACCACAGCAAGCGAAAGGCACTGACCCGGAGAGGTACTTGATGGTCTATCACATTTACTGGAAAGGGGCTTTGAACATCAATCCTTGACGTGCTCCAATATCCTGCTGGGGCAAAGTGGGATTATTCAAATCGGTACAGGTCATTACGATCCCACTCTTCCCTGTGCTGACGAACCTGGACAGCCGGTTTGGAGCACTGCATCGGGCGCCAGCCAACCCAATCTCAGACTCAGACCCTCCGAGCCTTGACTAATGTCACAATGTTTCTCATGCAGAAGTATCTGAAACCAGACGGTGTGATTGGGATCGATGGTACTCGCTGGCAGTCGGACCCCATAGAGTTCCTGTCAGCAACCGCATCGGTCGCGACCATCCAAGAGTTAAGAAAGGTTAGCTCGCCATCTTATCTGCATTCTTGGTATCTTACAATGAACAGCATCCTCTTCTTACCAAGCACCGCTGGTCTGCAGGCACGCTGGTCGGGCTTACCCGTCTCTGCCTCATCACCACACGCACTTTTATAACAAAACCATGGGTGCAGAATTGAACAAGATCGAAGTCAACAACATGCCTTATACAGCCGAAATGTGATCACTCTTATACTTTAGACTACTTGATGCATGTAAAATTCGTAGTTAGGTTATCACGCTGAAAGCCAATAGTATTTCTATAGGATTCAGATTAGTTGAAGTATCACACGTCATGCTGAAAAAGAGAAACCACTATGCTAAATCTAAACAGCGCGAATAACGAAGCAGTGAATCGAAGATTATACGGTCAGAAATCGGGGATAATATCAGGTATCTTCCTCTTTGCAATAGATTCAGCATCCATTGCCTGCCATATCTCCTCAGTCATTTGCTGTGTCCAAGCTTCCTGGTCCGCTGCAGAGGCACAAGCTAGTTCCTCCCGTCGGATAAGTGGATTAGTAATACCCAAAACGCCGCGGAGATCGGCTGTAGACGCTCCAAGCATGATTGCAGTTACAACAGTATTCAAAGAACGCAACAGATGGACAGTACCTGGCCGGGTTCGCAAGACAAAAGTTATAAAAACATTCAGTTGGGGGATTCTGAAATTCCTGTTGATACTACAGGTCCGAGTTAGTTGAGGAGAGTGGAGCCGCCGCTGGAGAACATACACAGTGTCTATGGTATCAGCACCATGCAGCAAAACACCAGCTCCCAAGCATGCTACAAGCATCCAACATTGCTTTCCCTGTCGCTTATGACAGCCGGTGATATTGTCACGCCGAGACTTCATTAGCTCTGGTGTCTTGGGCTCCTCAGGGCAGGCGTTGAGAATGAATGTCGCGACAGTAGCCCCACCCAGCTTACCATGCTTCTCCAGCCAGGTACAGTTGAGATAAAATAAAATCTGCGCGATGCGTTTCGCGAGGCGACTAAGGACCAGTGTCTTTTCCTTGACGGCTTCAAGCAGTCTATAGTACTTCACGGCTCCCTCTTTGCCCTTCCATTCGACGGGAAGTTCGAGCGCATTTAATGAGGGCGATGTATCAGCTTCGCTGCATTCTAGCAAGGGCTGCAGCAGTCTAGAAGGGTCCTGTGCAAGGAGACTGCCTTCTGCTATGAGGATCCGCTCAATTCCAATCTGCTCAAGGAAATCTGTGCCATTCTTACCAGCCCCGCACAACTGCAAGCATCGGAACTTACTCTGACTCGGGATTTTGGGTCCCTGAAGTGTATGTGACTCTTCCGCCGGGGGAGATTTAACATAATACGTAGAGGGGGTTGGATAAGATGAAAGAATGGCATCAGACCCAAAGGGCGTAGCAGGCCCCATGGGTGTCGTTGCCAACGATGGATAGGGGCTGTCAGTTGACAGCGGTGTGCCAGTGGGCTGGTGTTGCGTTATCCTGCCGCTAGAACTGGAGGGTGTCGGATAGGCTGCATCGGACTTGGGGGACGTCACAGCCCCTATAGGCGTCGCTACATACTCTGGGCTAGCGGAGTCGGCCGTACTCTGGTCTTCCGGAAACGCTATGGATTGGTCCCCTGTTGGAATAGACTCGCCGACGATGTCGGGACGGTAATTCCCAGGGTTCGACAAGGTGAGATCGCTGGTCAGCAAGGAAGGCATGATATCAGTGGGTGTTACGTAAAATGAAAGGTCTGGGTTATAGCTTCCTATAGGGCCGGGCGTGGTTAGACTGAATGAGAACGGAAAATTAAAGGTGAGCACAGACCAAATGATTCTAAGGAATCTCCCCTGGCGTTTGATATGTTATTTTGCGCCGAAAAGCTCTCAATCATCTTGGCCTCTAGGAGCCACTGAAGAAAACAGCATAACTGGTACCAGCTCAGTTTCCGGATGTTGTCGAAATCATCCCCGACCGCCCGATCAAGCTAGCAAAAGGTGAGACTATACCATGGTTTGTTCCGGTTGACTGACCTTGGTAAGCTCTGAGTCGTCTAGGATATCGGGAACTACACCTAGCAATGGTTGCTATGGCACACAGTGAGTAGTTTAACAAGTCCAACAAAACAACGAACTCACGTCTAGTGTAACGGACACATGGTATGTGTTCAGACATCCATCCCGATAATTGGATGAAAACCCCGTCGCTGTGTTGAGAATATGCCATCGAATACGACCCCCCTTTTTCGCTCCTTCTAACACAGTCGAACTCTGTATCACATCAAGCGACAGTACCCGTCTCACATTTCCACCAAACTTGTTGACCAACTTAAACACGCGTGAGAATCAACTTTAATAAAGCCACAGGGTAATATACTTACATCGGCGCAAGTGTCCTCATTCAAACTAAGCACCTCCGTTGGATGAATCTACGACGCAAGACGTGAGCAGTTTAGAACCACAGACGAGGGTGCACTTACAGGAAGGCAGATAGAAAGAGATGTCATTTCAGCGGACCAGCCGCAGAGAGAGTAGGATAAATAAACGAGAGCAGTAGCAGGTTGTAATAAAAAATGGCTAAGGTTGTAACGGAAGTGATGCTGTTCGGTCGGAAAAGACTGGAAAGGAGAGGGCGGGGATGAGTAGAGGCATCGTGGAAAGGGGGGGAAGTAGCTTCTATTTATAGGCAGTAGGAGCCAAAATCACCCTTAGAAAAGTGAGTGTTGCAAAGATGGGTAAAACGGTCAAAAGTGTTCAACAAAGAGGGCGTCCTGGAGCAGAATCGATGGTCATTGTCGAGAAATCGTGGCCTTGGCCACGAGTTCAACTTGCTTGCGTTTTGCTCCACCGACAGGGTGCCCGTCACCGATCGGTTCCTGCAGATCAGTCCAGGCTCTCAAAAATACACGCAAACAGGTACATTTCCATATTAAAACAAAAATTACAGGTCCTTCCCCCATATTCCTCTTCCTTCTTTCCACAAACTGCCGCTTGAGTCATACCTGGGAGGTTCCCCTCCAACTCCCCTTCCAAGCTTTTTTCTCGCTCTTACACTTGGGCTTGTTTTTTTTTTTCATTTTCCATTCTTTCTTTCCTTTTTTGGTTTTTTTTTTTCCCCTTCTCTTTTTGCAGCAAAATAAAAACCTCAGGCGTTCACTGTGAAAAAAAGGCCTTCAGTTTCGGTCGACCCGTGAGTGCCCTCAACTTTCTCGGCCCAACTCGGCTTTTGGCCTTAATCGGTGCTGGGCTGATACTCCAACTCTGAGAGCTGTACACCCTGGTGCAGGCACGCTCGTACAACCTTCCGTATGTCATCCCGAAGGTCGTCTGTTGCAGAGACTAGCCAGGACGGTCAGCACGTATTCTGCGTAGGAAATTTAGAATCTCACCCATCACTAATGTCCGACCTTGCTCATCCCAAGTGTTGGGCAGTCTCTCAACCTGGTCGCCAGATGCCTCGAGAGAAATAATGCT
>JAMABB010000084.1:0-10275 GCA_023625095.1 Aspergillus sp. S2111Y
AACTAGACTATTATTTATAAAATATTAAAAAAGAATATATAATATTATTCTTATAATAATTAATTATTTTACTAAATATATATTTTATATTTTATATATAAAAAGTATCTCTTTAGAAGATCTTACTATAATCCTTATTAAATATATATATATATATATATTAAAGTCCTAGATAATATAATTAGTAATAAAAATAATATTTTTATAAATATATTTTAATTAATACTCTACTATTATCTTAACTTAAACTATAAATTAACTACCGCGTATTATTTATAGATAGATAGATAAATTAAATACTAAAATTAGATACTTAAGTATTATTTATATATCTATATAAACTAGAACTAAGATAACTAACTATAATAATTACTAATTATATAACTTATTTATAATAAGATTACTAGATAAGATATAAATAAGAGTCCTGTATAATCTTTAATAAAATACTAGCTATAATTTTAAATTAATATTAAAAATCTAGAAGAAAATACTATATAAAATATACTAGAATAAATTAAAGATTTCTAGAAAAACTATAATAAACTAGCTAAACAACTAAAAATAATAATTAAAGCTAAAAAAAAATAATATAATAAAAATATAAAAATATATAATTTATAATTAATAATTTTATTATATTAAATATAAGAAATATTAACTAAGCTAGACTAAGTTATAAGTTAAGTAACTAATATCTAGGATCTTTTAAGATTATATATATATAATACTAATTCTATAAATTATATCTATATTTTAAAATATATTAACTTTATAATATATTCTACATTTTTTTACTTTATAAATATACTAGAAATTTTTATAAAGCTCTAAAGCTAGAATTACTATTTATTAATAAAAAAAATATAAGATTAAAAATATAATTATAAATTATAAATATAAAAAAAACTTTAATTTCTAATTAAATAATATAAATAAAGTTTTAATTATAATATATAAAAATTATTTAATTATATTAGAAATACTATTATACTAAATATCTATAAAAAATAATAATATCTATTATAGAAATATAAAAAAAAAATCTATAATATCTATAAACTATATAAAATCTTAATTATAAAAAAAAAATTATTAAAAATAAAAAAAAATAAAAATAAAAATAAAAACTATTTATTATTTCTACAGGAAGCCCCTCCCGGGGCCTTTTTAAGAATATAAAATCTCTAAAAAAAATCTTTTTTAAAGATTTTTAAAACTAGATAATCTATAGTACTATAAAAAACAGTATTAAAATATATAATATAAAAATATTATATCTAAAATTATAAAAAATTAGATAATATTATATAAATATAACTAAGATTACTTATAAATAACCTAAAATAAAATTATTATTCTAGTTAATAATAAAAAAAGAAGCTATATTTTTATTCTCTTTATAAAAATAATATATATAGTAATAAATAATAATTTTTAATAAATTATAGCTATTTCTAATAGTATTTTTTTAAAGGATTATCTTACTAGTAGTAAGATATATCTCAGGAATAACTACTCTATAATTCTAATAAGAATTAATAAAATATTCTAGATCTAGTATAAAAAAAGATTTAATATTTATTTTATTATAAAACTAGGTACTATATCTTTTTTAATAATAAGATTTATACTATCTTAAAGAGCTACTAGACTATATAAATAAATAAAGTTTATTATAAGATAAATATATATAATATACTATAACAGGATCTAGAAGAATTAGATAAAAAATTAAGAATACTAGTAAGAGTAACAGGATAGAAAGTAAAAATATATAAAAAAAAAATAAGAATAATAGTACAGGTATAATTATAAATAATAATAAATAAAAAAAAGAAATATAGGACTAGTTTTAATAGTAAAATAAATAAAATATATTTTATATATATAATATATATTAATAGCTCAGGCTATAATAAAATATTTTTTAAGAGATATTTAAAATACTTCATTAGCAAGATCCTAAGTATAAAAATAATTATAAAACTAGATTAATTAGAAATTAAAAATAGAAAAATAATATTATAGTATAATATTAATAATATTAAAATTTTAAATAATAATATTAATATAATATATAAAGTAAGATAATTATTAAAAATAGTAATTAATATAGAAAAATATATAAAATAATATATTTAAAATTTAATTTAATTAAATAAATATTTATAAAGAATTAAGTATTTAAAAATATAAAGTATAGATATATTGTCGCGATATGACCGGTTGTCGCCTATCGACGCATACCGAAGACCTCCCGCTGTTTGTCATGTTTGTATACCGGCGGATTTATGTTGTTCTGATAAATAGCTTTAGCTCCGCTTCCAGGACCCTGTTATTTAGTTAAATTAATACTTTACTAATTTTATTAAGATTACTATCTTGCGATAGTGGTAGCATGTTCTATTAATTAGGGGTATCCAGAAATTATTATTACTGAACCCTGTAAACTTTAATTATTTAAATATTATATTTACTGGAGTATTTATTAGATCTATTATATTAGGATTCTGACTAATAATTATCTTACTAGAGCTTACTATATCCCGCTTAGTAAAGCTTTACTACTAGCTAGAGAAATACTAGTAAGTAAAATATTAATTACCTATTTTCTCTATCCTTAATATTATTAAATTTATCGGGTAATTATTCTGAGCTATGTTTAAATAAGCTTACTTATTAATTAAATACTTACTACTAATCTGCTGGTTATTTTGCCGGGTAGTTTACTAGTTAAAGTATCTATCTCTTTTTTTATTTATTATCTATTACTATCTTTCCTGTATTATTAAAAACTATTCTATATCCTGTTAATTGGGTATTAGAATATTCTACTATCTATAAAGCTACTAAAGAGTTCTATTATTTAATTAAATAGTTTAAAATTAATAATTTAGATACTTTTCTTTATTAGATAGTAAGTAACTGAATTCCTGAAGTAGATATTACTAAGCCTGCTCTATCTCTTAATAACTAGTCTTATTTAAATTTAGTAAGTTATTCTACTATCTTATTTATTATTAATAAAAAACTTACTAAAAGATCCTCTACTTTTTCTACTATTATTTTATCTTTGGATTCTCTTATTATAGTATTTTTAACTATATATCTAGTATTTTATTTTACTACTATTATTAATAAGTCTTCCTGTTATTAATAAAAGTGTTGATCTGTGAGTTCTTTTTAGTTATACTTAATATCTAAAAGATTCTCTAATTACGCCGGCTCTGTTAAATCTAATTCTATAAATAACTTTAATAGTCTCTATAATAATAGTTAGTATAGAAGCCCTCGCGTTCTATCTATTATTACTGTTAAGCTGCTTATTATATTTAATAAGCTATATAAGATAGCTACTACTATAATAATATAAGATCCTGCTTCTCTAATAAAATATAGAAATTAATATTATACTAGAGATCTAGTATTTAAAGGCTTTAATAATAATTATTAAGATTATAATAATTATAATTAAGTCTTTACTTTCTCTAATATTAATATAAACTAAAATTAGTAAGTACCTGCGGTATAGCTTAAGCCTATTCTAGCAGATATATTACTTATCTTATAGTAAACTAATACCTGTATAGATTAGCTTAAAGCCTGTATTATTAAAACTTAATCTTAATTATAATCTTAATACTAAGCTGCCGGTATATAGTAAGTAAATCCTGCTAGTAATAAGAGATCTTAAATACTTAGAGATCTTCTAATTAGTAGCTATTCTATTAATCCTGATACTACTATTAATTATACTAGTAATTAGAAAATAGATAAGATTAGTTTCTTCTAATCTAATATAACTAATAATATTTCTATTAAATAGTAATATAATTTTATATATTATAAAGATATAAACATATTTATAAACTATATATATAATATTATAGTATATAAAGGAGAGCCTATAATTAAGATAAATATTTAAGCTTATCTTTATAAAGCTATATTATACTGGTTTATCTCGCAGCTTACTAACCTGGAAAAGATTACTTTATATACTATTTTTATAGAGTAAGGTTAGTTAGTATACCTCTTATATTATTTTAAAGTAAATCCCTAAGTAGTATTATAGAAGCTATATATCCTAAGTTATAGCTACTCTAATATTAAGACTAGTTATATCTTTTAATCCTTTATAGAGAATATTATTTATTATTACTATACTATAGATATTATTAACCTGTTTAATTAGATATTTATAATTTAGAACCGCCTTGATATCTATCTTTAAAGAGATATACCTGAACCTACTACTAATATTTTACTTACTTAATTCCTTAAATAATTTAAACGTAAGGAATACCTTTAGCAAAACTTTTCTGCTAAATATAATTCCTGTAAAGATAAGTCCTGTAATAGTAATTTAAATAATAGTCTTAAATTCTACTATAATAGTAATACTTATAATAATAGTCCCTGTAATTAGAATAATATATAATAGTAATCTATTAATTAATACTATTAAAATAGCCTGATATTCTATCCTATATATTAACTATTTTACTAGTAGCTATATAGTTAGAGTTACGCCCTGTAAAACCCCTACTAAAGCTAGAGCTTTTACTTGTAGTAGAATTAAATCTTAAGCTAAAGCTTATTATCTAATTTTAATTTTAATACTAATTCTTTAGGGTTTCTACATAATAGGTTCTCTATAGAACCTTACTAAAGCTAACCTGCTTAAATTAATTTAAATTACAGCAGGAGTTATAATAATTATTAATTTTAGAATTAATATTTAAATAATAACTGTGCCTATAATACTAAAATTAAAGTACTTCCTGATAATAATACTTATCTTGTAAAGTAAGCTATAGTTATACCTATATTCTAGATAATACCTGCTCTTATATTAATAGGCTTAACTAGATTTCTAGTTTTATTTATATCTACTATTTATACTAAATATCTTCTATCTAATTTCTTTATATACTATGGTAGTACTGCGGAAGAAATTAATATTAAGATAGATATTAAATCTAGACCTGATACTGACCTTACTAATACTATAATAGTTAGTATTAAAAAAGATATTAATCTAGTATCTTAAATACTATACTTAGTTTACTCTATATATTAAGCTAAGTTTAAATTAAATAATAAACTATATAAATACCTATATATATATCTCCTGGATTATATTAACCCTAGTTAACTAGAAAAGTCTATACCCTGAATAAGTAATACTTTAATAGTTACTTTCTATATTATATCTATAGTAATACTTTTAAAAGTATATATTATTAAGTCTAACTATAATTATAAACTAAATATTACTTTACTATAAACTTACTAAAGTATAGTTACTCTTACTAGTATAAATATAACTAAAGTATATAAGAAAATTATACTTAATACTAGCTACTCTTAGTCTATTAATAATACTAAATTTTTATATTTAATACCTGGAGTTAAAATTAAACCTGTAAAGCAGTCTATTATAGTTAGTAGCTTAGGATTAAAGTATTTCTTTAATATATATACTATATTTAATCTTTATTTCTCTAGTAAGATATCTAATAATCCTATATTTATAAAGCTTCCTGTAATAGTTTTCCTAGTTAAGAATTCTAATACTAAACTTCTCCTAGGCATGGAAACTATAATTAAATAAGATATTATAATATCTAATAGCTAATTTATTACTATTATTAGATTATATAAAAATATTATTATATCTATTAAATACCGCGTGAAGAATAATAGTTTACCTGAATCTAGAACTCCTATATATATATTAACTTATACTAAATTACCTGTATACTCCCGTGTTAAGGTGCTTGTATATTTATAAAAGTCCTTACCCGCTAGCTAAGACTTTATATTTACGCCTAGTAATAAACTAATTATTAATAATTAAGAACTAGCTAGCAAGGTCTTAGTATATAGATACCTGGTAGATAATAAATTTATATTTATTAAAGTAGTTAATAAAAGCCCTGTTCCTGTATTAATTAGAAGATATACCTGCCTTGGTACTATATCTGACTATAATTATATTACTATCTATTATATTAAACACGCGGTAGCTGAGCTTGCTTATTTACTATTAAGTTTTTATATTCTAATAATAATTCTAAGGAACTAGAGGAGTTTTACCTAGATCTATATAATAACTTTAATCTTAAGGATATATATTAAGACCTTTAGTCTAGCTTAGATTATAAGTACAGGTACTATATAAAACATGCTTTAATAAATACTTTTATAAATATCTTAAATAATAATAAACCTAAAAATAAAAAATATATATATCTTAATTTACCTGAACTACTAAGTAAATAAGAAATACTTTCTAATAATATAAGTATATTACTAAATAAAGTTACTATCTACTATAAACAGGACAGATCTTTAATTAAATACTATTAATACCTAGTTAATTAATTTAATATCTAGGCTAATCCGGATAGTTCTAATATTAAAATAATTAATATTCTTGAAGATTAATAGATAAAGATTTTTATAAAAGATAGTTAGGAATAATATTTATCTTAATCTTGTGTTTACCGCGTGGGTCCTGCTAATAAGATAATAATTAATAAAATCTTTAATCCTCTTTATAATCTAAATAAGATAGAGACTATAATTAGCTATATCCTTACTAGATTTCTTGTATTTATTATCTAGTAAACTATTATTAATTTATAGACTAATAAAGTAAAATAAAAAGGCTATATTATAATTAATCTATATAAAGTAAATAAAGAGTTAGAACCTGACTATTACTCTATACCTATATAGTAAGATATTATTAATCTTGTATATAACTATTAATTTATCTTAATAGTTAATACTGCTAAATTCTTTTACTAGTAGTCTATTAAAAGAGCCTACTAAAAATACCTAGTAGTTATATTTTACTGTGGATAGAAAGTATTCTATATTACTATTATAGGATATATTAATTCTATACTTTATATTTAATACTAAATAGACCTGTTATTATATAAGTTTATTATATTTACTAAAGCTTATATTAATAATATTATTATTACTTTAAAAATCCTGGAAGAGTACTTCAAGTACCTAGCACTAGTATTTAATTATTTATAATATATAAATATTAAGCTAGAATCTATAAAAATATTTATTAGCTTTCCTTCTATATAGCTTCTAGATTAATATATTAATACTTTAGAATTAATTATTTTTACTAAAAAGCTTAAAGCTATACTAGCACTGGAGTTCCTGTATATCCTAAAAAATCTTAAGTATTATATAGGTCTTACTAGTTAATTCTGCTATTATATTAAATACTTTATAGTATATATTAACCTGCTGTAAGTATATAAAATATTACTTTTTAAAAAAGCACCTTATAAAGACTAAGTAAAATAAGAATATATAAAAACTATCTGTCTAGCTAACCCTACTCCTGCGGAAGTTACTATATTTAATAATTTATAAGCCTAGTTTAGAAAGCTATAATTTCTATACTATTTTAACCTATCTATTATACTTTATATTAATCTAGATACTTCTAGTAAAGACTATAGAGTTATGATATACTATATTAATAATACTAATAATTATACGCATGATAATCTTTTAGTATTACTTTCTAAAACACGCGTGCGCTCTATTCTATTCCTGAGTAGAGTACTTATTAAAGATAAATAATTATACTAGCCTACTAAACTAGAAGTATCATGTCTTATTTAGATACTATATAAGATTTAGTATATAATTAAATCTATAAAATAAGTTATTATCTATACTAATTATACTTTTACTATTAATATTTTAAAGTAATTATCTATATAAACTATTATTTTAAAAAACCTGAATCTATATTTAGTACATGCTAGTTAGTT
Source organism: Aspergillus sp. S2111Y (assembly GCA_023625095.1). Lineage (NCBI taxonomy): Eukaryota > Fungi > Ascomycota > Eurotiomycetes > Eurotiales > Aspergillaceae > Aspergillus > Aspergillus sp. S2111Y. Next base: position 7,824 of record JAMABB010000084.1, read on the forward strand.
TATTTAATAATTTTAATTAATAATATTTTATAAGCCTGGTTATATAAATATTATACTAGATACTTTATCTTGATTACTATATTCTAGTTATACTGTTATTACTTTTATACTAGACCTAGATAGCTTAAAAGCTAGTACCTGATCTGAAGATAAGTAGAGCCTTAATACTAGTATTATACTTATAGAATCCTCTAGTAACTAAATTAACTAAAATACTAAATACTTTATTAATTAACCTGTACCTGTTAATCTACTATTCTCTAGTATTTAGCTATCTAAAGACTTTAAGCTATGCCTATAAGAAGATTATTTATCTAATACTCAAGCTACTACTATAATTAAAATATTATAGAATAATAATAATACTAGTTCCCTATCTTATATTCTTAAAGACAGTTTACTTTATATATATAAATATAAAACTCTAGATAATACTAAAGGATACTTATTTATTACTTAAGAATCTTAACTTTATATACCCTGTACTATAGCTGCTGAAATATTTACTATAATTTATAATAAGCATGGTTATAAAGATATTAATAATTATATATATATTTTATATAAAATTATACTTTATAAAGATTAAAAACTACTGTATAAATATATTAATTATTATCTAATATATTTAGAGAATAATACTTATTATTATTTATCTTATAGATTACTACAGCTTATTCTACCTGCTCCGGTATTATTTAATCTAATTTTAATAGACTTTATTATATACCTCCTGTATAATATCTTTACTATTAACAGACGTGTTTCGGAAACTATTAATAATAAGCAAGGCCTTGATATAATACTAGTACTTATTAATAAGTTTATTAAATATATCAGCCTAGTTCCTAGGTACTTTATATAGTCTACTTTTATATAGAATATTACTTTTATAGACTATTTTTATTTCTATAACTAGAGACTACTAAGAGGCTTTATTTTAGATTAAGATACCTACTTTATATTAAGCTTCTAGAAGGGTTTATTTAGTAAGATTCTTAATATTAACTAGTATTACTCTACTGCCTATCACTTATAATCAGATAGGCAGACTAAATAAATAATCTAGTAAATTAAAATTATATTTTATTATACTTATATATAAGGCCTATCCTGGCTAAGCTAAATACTAATTATTATTATTATTATTAATAGAATATAGAGCTTATTTATTAAAGTAAGCCTGTATAAGTTACTATTTAGTATAAAGCTATATATATCCTAGAATACTTTAAAGTATATATTTAAGCAAGACTTTAGTATTAGATTAGATACTAAAGAAATTATAAAGTTTACTATTACTTATATAAAGGCTCTATATAATTAAAAATATTTACTAGTTATATTTAGTTCTAGTAAGTTTATTTATCTATATTTATATTATAGATATAAGTTATCTATTCCTTAATATCTTTTACTTAAGTTTAGTAAGTAATATACTAGTCTATTTATTATTACTAAATATATTAGAAAACAAGCCTACTAACTTAAAGATTTACTATTAAATTAAAAGATATACTCTATTATATCTGTTATCTAGTTAGAACCTGCTCTAAATCCTAGTAAAGACTCTTATAGATAATATTATACTAAGCTAGAATATATTATTAATAACTATTATCCTGAAGATAATAATTATTAGGAAGTCAAGAAAATTATTAATAAGTAGTCTATTTATTAAGACTAAAACCATACCTATTTTATATAATATCTAGTATATTAGGCTAGCTATAGCACTGATAAAGATTAATAAGTACTAGAATAAGATCTTACCAGTACTAAAGAAATAATTACCAAGTATAAAAAATACTTAAAGAATAATTAAGTAAGAAAGTTCTACTATTACTACTAGTTACTATTTTATATATATATTATTTCCTGTTTCCTGTCTAAGTTAATATATATCTATAAGGACGTGGAGTTTTCTTATTTAATCTTATTATCATGATATAACTAGTTATCGCCTATTAATATATACTAAAGATCTCCTGCTGTTTGTTATGTTTATATACCAGCGGATTTACGTTGTTCTGACAAATAGCTTTAGCTCCGCTTCCAGGACCCCGTTGTTTAGTTGAATCAACACTTCACCAATTTCATCAAGATCGCCGTCTTGCGACATATATTATATATAAATAAAACTTTTAATAATAATATCTTTATAAATTTTTAAGTAAAATAACTAGTAAAAAGCTTATTTAAATTATAAAAATTAAAAAAATGTAAATATTAAATATTAGTATAATTACTTAATATATAATTAAGAAATAGTAATTAAAAGTTTTTATTAATAAATTAATATATTACTATACTAATTTATAATATAATCTTATAAAACTTAATCTAATCTAAGAAAATATTAAATAAGATTATAAAACTTAGATAATTATATAAATAAAAGAAATTAGCTATTAAATAATATAAATATAAAGAAATACTTATAGTAATAAAA